>JAHHZJ010002778.1:0-50585 GCA_021437245.1 Aegilops speltoides | reverse complement strand
CAAAATGGGTATTCTTTCTATCCAAGTATCTATGTATGTATGGTTCCCGTGTTTCTCTCAAGCATGATATCATATGATGTAGATTTGACAATCTTATATGCAATGGGGTATGATGCTATGGCACTTGCTCACGAGCTCTTTGCTCTCTTTTTGCTTAAAAGCTTTTTTCTTTTTTTCTATGGCCACTTTTGTACAATGCACAAACCAAGATAGCAATTGTGTATATGCGGAACAAACTTGAGGCACAATGGATGATATGATACCAAGATGATATGGTATGTATGCAATGGAAGGTATGGACCACTAATGTGCACAAGTAACGTTGCCGGCAATACTCAAATGGCTAGTCTCGATAGGTAAGTGACGCAAAATGGGCTAGGGGTTAATAATGCAATTTGCAAGGGGATATACAAAGGTGTCGTCGAGGTTACCGTCCTTTGCGATGATGAGTGGCGGTGTTCTTGGTGTAGATACCAAGATGATGGAGACTCGTCCCTAAGTGGCGAAACACCTTAGGCAACGGAAAACCGCAAACTCAAAATCTCAAAGGACAAATGTCAAATGGTGGTAGTGGAAAGCGGTGGTGGTTTGCACTTGGCAATGCGGAAGTGGAATGATGGGCTATACACAAGTCGGAGTTGAAGTTGTCGTCCCTAAGTAGCCGAAACACCTTAGGAGACACAAGCCACAACTCAAACAAGCTCAAACAAAATTGGGTTAAGTTGGGGTGGAATTGTATGGTGGAGCACGGTTATGCGGAAATGGTGGTGGTGGTTGATGAAGAAGCAATTGTCCCTAAGTAGCCTAAACACCTTAGGAGACTCAAATCACAACTCAAACAACCACTAATGCTATATGGATCAAAATGGGTTAGGTTGCGGAAGTCGGTGGTGGTTATCACGGATGTTGTGGTGGAAGCTCTAGGCAAAGATGCCAAAGTTCACCAAATGTGATGGAGTCAAATGATGTTGGTAGTATTTTTGTGGGAAGGGGATGTCAATAGCTTCAAAACGAGCTAAAGAACGTCAAAATCGGAGTTCGATGAATTAGTTATGGCGAAACGGTGAAACTCGAAAAGCTGAAACTGGCCAGGGCGGTAGTACCGCTCGGGAGGGCGGTAGTACCGCTCGTGTCGGGATTTTTCGACTGTTTCGGGCGGAACAGGGTGATAGAGGCAGAGGTGTCCCATCTTTCGATGAGATGGTGGATTTCGCTTTGGTGGAAGTCGACTTTGACGATCCGACTACGACGTCAGCGAGGACGTCGCGCATTTAGCAATCGCTAAACCAACTCCGAGAGGTTATTGACCACGCCGAGCACGATCAACCTGACCACGAGGGTCTATTTCCTGCGAGCAAACGAAGAACAAGCAAGAAACTGAGATTGCAATCTGGATATTGCGAATTTAAGATGAAAGCTTTATTGATCAAGGTGGGGTTCTGATATAGGCAGAGGTGTCCCGTCTTTCGATGAGATGGTGGATTTCGCTTTGGTGGAAGTCGACTTTGACGATCCGACTCTGAACGTGCGAGGGCGTCGCGCCTTAGCAATCGCTAAACCAACTCCGAGAGGTTATTGACCACGCCGAGCACGATCAACCTGACCACGAGGGTCTATTTCCTGCGAGCAAACGAAGAACAAGCAAGAAACTGAGATTGCAATCTGGATATTGCGAATATAAGATGAAAGCTTTATTGATCAAGGTGGGGTTCTGTGACGCCTTTGTCTGGTCGTTGAACACAAACGGCACGCGAAGTTGCAGCTATGGCGAACTTTTGATCCAAACAAAACCCAAAGTCTAAACGGTGCCCTAAGGGCTGTATATATGGGGGAAGAGGAGAATTTCGTGGCCCTTGAGGGTGGGGTCCAAACCAACCCTATCTCTTGTTTCCCACACATACGGACTCTAAAATAGCCTATACTTAAGTATTTCGAAATTACATGGGCCTGGCCCAATAATAAGGTGACGCAGCACCTAGAATAGCCTATGGACGAATATTATGAAGTGGCATCTTGTATATTTCGTCCAAGGCTTCATGCACTCCTTATGGTGGCTTCAAAGTCCTGAAATCATCACTTGTAACTCCGTTCTTGATCCTTAGCATGCCATCAACTCCATGCGTGTTCTTGCTCCAATGTTCATCCTTCTCCAAGCTAGGCCCTTCATTTGTAAGCAAAACAAATGTATCCAATTTAGGCAGCATCATATTCTCATGAACATTAAAATCATTACCAAGAAACGAAAGTACCTGGTAATTTAATTGGCGTGCGCGAGCTCTAGTAATTGGTCCCATATATGTAACAGTAGGGGCTGTGGGTGTAACAATGGTATTGATGTCCTCATCATCCTCCCCTTCTTGAAATGAAGTCGTCCTCGACGGAAGCTCATCTTCCTCACCCAAATAAGGCTTCAAATCTGCAATGTTAAAAGTGGGACTAACCCCAAAATCTGCAGGTAGCTCAAGTTTATATGCATTATCATTTATTTTCTCTAACACCTTAAAAGGACCAGCAGCACGTGGCATTAGCTTTGATTTGCACAAATCAGGAAATCTATCCTTACGCAAATGTAACCAAACAAGATCTCCAGGTGCAAACACAACATGTTTTCTACCCTTATCTCCAGCAAGTTTATATTTAGCATTCATACGCTCAATGTTTTCCTTAGTTAACTCATGCATTTTTAAAATCAATTCAGCACGTTCTTTAGCATCAAAATTAACCTTCTCCGAAGATGGAAGAGGCAACAAATCAATAGGTGCACGAGGTAGGAAACCATACACAACTTCAAAAGGGCACATCTTAGTAGTAGAATGCAATGAACGATTATAAGCAAATTCAATATGAGGCAAGCATTCCTCCCACATTTTCTTATTATTCTTTAGAACAGCCCTAAGCATAGTAGACAATGTTCTATTGACTACTTCAGTTTGTCCATCAGTTTGGGGTGACAAGTAGTACTAAAAGCAGTTTAGTCCCCAACTTAGCCCATAAACATCTCCAAAAGTGGCTAAGAAATTTAGTATCACGATCTGAAACAATAGTATTTGGCACACCATGCAAGCGAATAATTTCACGAAAGAACAAATCAGCAACATTGACAGCATCATCGCTTTTATGACATGGTATAAAGTGTGCCATTTTCGAGAATCTATCCACGACAACAAATATGCTATCCCTCCCCTTCTTTGTTCTAGGTAAACCTAAAACAAAGTCCATCGATATATCCTCCCAAGGAACACTAGGTACAGGCAAAGGCATATATAAACCATGAGGATTGAGTCGTGACTTAGCTTTTTGACATGTAGTGCAGCGAGCAATAAAACGCTCAACATCCCGTCTCATCTTTGGCCAAAAGAAATGTGTAGCAAGTACGTCCTCCGTCTTCTTCACGCCAAAGTGTCCCATTAGTCCTCCTCCATGCGCCTCCTGCAACAACAAAAGACGAACGGAGCTAGCTGGAATGCATAGCTTGTTAGCACGGAACACAAATCCATCATTAACGACAAACTTGTTCCATGTTCTTCCTTCTTTACAATTCTGCAATACATCTTTAAAATCAGCATCATGCACATATTGATCTTTGATGGTCTCCAAACCAAATATTTTGAAGTCAAGTTGTGAAAGCATAGTATAGCGACGAGACAATGCATCAGCAATAACATTTTCTTTACCCTTCTTGTGTTTAATGACATAAGGGAAAGTCTCAATGAATTCAACCCATTTAGCATGTCGACGATTCAGTTTAGCTTGACTTTTAATATGTTTCAAAGATTCATGATCAGAATGTATAACAAATTCTTTGGGCCATAAATAATGTTGCCATGTTTCTAAAGTCCTAACAAGAGCATATAATTCTTTATCATAAGTAGAGTAATTCAGACTAGGCCCACTCAATTTTTCAGAAAAGTATGCAACAGGTTTGCCATCTTGTAATAACACACCTCCTAATCCAATTCCACTAGCATCACATTCAAGCTCAAAAGTCTTATTAAAATCAGGAAGTTGGAGTAAAGGAGCATGTGTCAACTTATCTTTCAATACCGTGAAGGCTTCTTCCTGTGCGGTACCCCAAACAAAAGGCACATCCTTCTTTGTAAGCTCATTGAGAGGTGCAGCAATGGTGCTGAAATCTCTCACAAAACGCCTATAGAATCCAGCGAGGCCAAGAAAACTCCTCACTTGTGTGACCGTTTTGGGCTGCGGCCAACTCTCAATAGCTTCAATCTTGGCTTTATCAACTTCAATTCCCTGTGGAGTAACAACATAGCCAAGAAAAGACACTCGGTCGGTGCAAAAGGTGCACTTCCCAAGGTTACCAAACAAGCGTGCATCACGTGAGCAATAAAAACAACACGTAAATGTTCCAAATGTTCCTCCAAAGATCTGCTATAAATCAATATGTCATCAAAGTAAACTACCACAAATCGTCCAATGAAAGCACGTAAAACTTCGTTCATTAATCTCATGAAAGTACTAGGTGCATTAGTTAACCCAAAAGGCATGACTAACCACTCATATAATCCAAACTTAGTTTTAAATGCTGTTTTCCATTCATCCCCAATTTCATACGAATTTGATGGTATCCACTACGCAAATCAACTTTGGAGAATATTGTAGAGCCACTCAATTCATCAAGCATATCATCTAGCCTAGGAATAGGATGACGATAACGAATAGTAATATTATTAATGCCTCTACAATCAACACACATACGCGATGTACCATCCTTTTTCGGCACTAGAATAATAGGAACAGCACAAGGACTAAGGGATTCACGTATATAACCTTTGTCGAGAAGCTCTTGTACTTGACGATAATCTCCTTCGTCTCCTCTGGATTGGTGCGGTATGGCGACGTTTGGTAGTGAAGCACCGGGAATTAAGTCAATCTGATGCTCAATCCCTCGAATAGGCGGTAATCCCGGTGGCACGTCTTGTGGAAAGACGTCAGCGAACTCCTGCAAAATGTTAGTGACAGCAGGCGGCAAAGAGGAAGGCACGTCCTCGAATGAAAATAATGCCTCTTTGCACACAAAAGCATAGCAAACAGATTTGCTAAAATCTAGCTCATCAATATCAGATTTAGTGGCAAGTAAACATGCACTTTTCAATTTAATTTCAGAAGCAACACTAGATGGTTTACTATTAGGCTTCATATGTTGCTCAAATTCTTTTGCCACAATCTGATTTTCACTCTTATTTTTCTCCTGTTTTGCTTTATTAGCTCTATTAATATCATCTTTCAAAATGGAGTCAGAGTCATAGGAAGCAAAGTAATATTTTTATCCTTATGAACAAGAGTATACTGATTGTTTCTACCATGGTGTACAGAATTTTATCAAATTGCCATGGTCGACCAAGTAATAAGGAACATGCTTGCATAGGTACCACATCACAATCAACATAATCAGCATATGTAGAGATACTAAAATGCACACGAACAGACGTGTTACCTTAACCTTGCCGCTGTTGTTGAACCATTGGATGTAGTAAGGATGTGGATGTGGTCTTGTGGTGAGAGATAGCTTCTCCACCAACTCCATGCTAGCCAAGTTGTTGCAGCTCCCTCCATCTATGATGACGCTAATAGAACGTTCCTTCACAACTCCTTTGTATGGAACAAATTATGCCTCTGATTTTGCTCAGCTTGTGTAACCTGCACACTCAAAACACGTTGAGCAACTAAACATTCATACCTGTCAAGATCTTCAGCAGCCATGTATTGTGTCTCATGATCAGAATCATCTCCACCGTGTTCCTCATGTGTAATAAGAGCCAAAGTCTCCTCATCATAGTCACTAGCGGACTCATACCCACCATCCTCAGTAGCAACCATCACACGCTGAGATTTGCATTCTCTCGCAAAATGTCCTCTTCCCTTACAACGACGACAAATAATATCACTTGTGTGCCCTGTTGACGCCATGGAAGAAGAACTCTGTGCAGGCCCGGCAGGTGTGCTCTTGGCAGATAGTGGTGGTTGTGCCTGCTTTCTTGTATCACGGTTGGAGGTGGCACCTGAAGGAGGTGATGGTGCAGTGGAAGTAGATGATGCACGTGGTGTCCATGATGAAGGTCGACCTGCAGAAAAGTTAGTGCGCACCAATGCCTGTCGATCCTGCACTTCACGTTCAGCTTTACAAGCAAGATGGAATAAACGAGTGATATTATTATAATCCTTATAATCTAGAATGGTCTGAATCTCTCTATTTAATCCACCCAGAAAACGTGCAAGCATAGCTTCATTCTCCTCAACAATACCACATCTAATCAAGCCAGTTTGTAATTCCGATAATATTCTTCTACAGAATTTTTCCTTGTCTTAAACGCTGCAATTTTTGAAGTAATTCACGTTGATAATATGGTGGAACCCAACGAGTACGCATAGCAGTTTTCAAAGCAGCCCAAGTAGCTGGAACAGGATATAATCTACAATGTTCAGACCACCAAACACATGCAAAGCTAGTGAAAGCACAAACAGCAGCAGAACACGTCTCTCCTCGGGATATTGTAAACATGTAAATCGTTGTTCAGTTTCTAACTCCCAAGTAAGATATATATCGGAACATATCTACCCTCAAATGGTGGAATATTCAATTTCAGTTTAGGAGATGGTCATGATCTCGCACTGAGGGGAGCCCTAACATTGCCATTATTTGCATGTGGACGACCTGGTGGTTGTGGTGCTGGTGGTTGCACGTAGTTCTGATGTTGATCAACCTCATCCTTGTAATCTTCCACATAATCATCCTCGTCGGTACCAGCAGCAGCAGGAGCAGGAGCCAAAGAAGCACCAACAGCAGTAGCAGCGGCACCAGAATTTTGTCCTGGCTCAATAGGAACACGCTGAGCTCGTCCCATACTGATTCGGAAGGGGCGTGTTGTTGTCGTTCTGGTGCGATAGGTGCAGCCGGCGGTGGTTGTGGAAAACGCAGCGAGCAATTCATCAAACTTGCTATCAAGCTTTGTTTCAAACGCCTTCTCAATGCCATCTATCTTCTCCATGGCCTCGTCAAATCTGTTTACCACATCTTGCACCTGTCCAATCATCATTTGCTGAAACTTATCATGTAGCTGTTTGTTTGTCAGGTTCTCCCAATCAGTCTCATCGGCCTGTGTTCCTGCCATGGTTAGCAGCAATAGAAACACACAAGAATATGATCCTACAGACTACTAGGAAGTGGTGGTGGTGGTGTGGTGGAGTGGTGGACAGTCACAAATCCGTGAAGCAAATCTCAAATTCTTACCAGTTCTTACCCAGCAGCAGGTGGTGATCGGCAACCGTTGTAGTCAAAACTCTCAAAGCTTGGATATAGCGATTACCAGGGAGAATCAAACGCACGACGTAGATGTATGTGGAGCTGGGAAGGCTTATAATATGGTAGCAAAAAAGGTCAGCAATAATCAATTCAGAGATGCAAAGTTGAAGAAACGCTCAACGACGGTACTGTGCTGGTCCTAGGCTAGACCGTGCTAGAGACGCGAGCCTAGAACACTAACAAAATCACGGCGCTGCACGTAAACAAGGGAGGAGCACACTCTGAATTTTTTTCTTTTTTTTTTTTTTTTTTGCACTTTTTTTCCTCTTCTTTTTTTTTTTTTTGCTCCGCAACAAATTTTTTTCGGAAAAGTCTACAAATGGTCTAAAAACTGCCTAGCCAGAATTTTTTTTTTGAACTGGAACTATTTTTCTTCTGCGGATGGCTTGGAAGTTGGGGAGTCCTCTGCTGTCACGACTCGGAGTATCGCGTGATCTGGAAATCGAGAACAATGCAACACTTCTTCGGACTCGGACTAGGACTGGTGGCGGAGATGAATCTGGTGGAACTTCGGACTGGTGGCGGATATATGTTGCGGTGGACTCGGATGGGCGTGATGGCGGCGGATATGTGGTGGCGATATGGATTCGGATTGGCGGTGAATATGTGGTGGTGGTATATGGCAGCGGCGACGTGACAACTCGTGAACAGAACTTCAAACTCTAAAAGACTAGACGCTAAGACCAGCAACTTGACACGACGATGCAACCGCAAATTCAACAAAGCAAATACTGAAAAAGATTATGCAAAGGCTCAGATTGGTTCGGATGGGATGAACTAACCCTAATTTTTTTGGCTTTTTCGTGGACTATAGGTATGAAGAACAGACTCGATCTAAACTACGAAAAACTGTAAAATCTCACCGAGCAACCTGGAAATCTGATACCACTTGATAGAGGCAGAGGTGTCCCGTCTTTCGATGAGATGGTGGATTTCGCTTTGGTGGAAGTCGACTTTGAGGATCCGACTACGAAGCGCATGAGGACGTCGCGCCTTAGCAATCGCTAAACCAACTCCGAGAGGTTATTGACCACGCCGGAGCACGATCAACCTGACCACGAGGGTCTATTTCCTGCGAGCAAACGAAGAACAAGCAAGAAACTGAGATTGCAATCTGGATATTGCGAATATAAGATGAAAGCTTTATTGATCAAGGTGGGGTTCTGTGGCGCCTTTGTCCGGTCGTTGAACACAAACGGCATGCGCGTTGCAGCTATGGCGAACTTTTGATCTAAACAAAACCCAAAGTCTAAACGGTGCCCTAAGGGCTGTATATATGGAGGAAGAGGGGAGAATTTCGTGGCCCTTGGGGAGGGTCCAAACTAACCCTATCTCTTGTTTCCCCACACATACGGACTCTAAAAATAGCCTATACTAATGTATTTCGAAATTACATGGGCCTGGCCCAATAATAAGGTGACGCAGCACCTAGAATAGCCTCTGGACGAAATTTATGAAGTGGCATCTTGTATATTTCGTCCAAGGCTTCATGCACTCATTATGGTGGCTTCAAAGTCCTGAAATCTTCACTTGTAACTCCATTCTTGTCCCCTTGCATGCCATCATCTCCATGCTTGTTCCTGCTCCAATGTTCATCCTTCTCCAAGCTAGGCCCTTCATTTGTAAGCAAAACAAATGTATCCAATTTAGGCAGCATCATATTCTCATGAACATTAGAATCATTACCAAGAAACGAAAGTACCGGTAATTTAGTTGGCGTCTTGTGACTCTAGTAATTGGTCCAAGATGTATAGCAGCGAGGGCTGTGGGTGTAACAATGGTATTGATGTCCTCATCACAGGGCCTGGCGGTAGTACCGTTCATGGGCGGTAGTACCGCTTGAGGTTCTCAGCGTAGTACCGCTCAGTAGGGCGGTAGTACCGCTTCATGTCGCGATTTTTCGAGATCGAATCGGGCGCGATTTTGGGCGAAATGGATGATTTCGGGGCAAAATTTGATGGATTTCGTGGATGGAAAGAGGGAAACTTGGGGAATGCTAGATCCACTTGAAACCAAGCAAATCCACGGATCAAAATCAACAAAACATCATCAAACCAACAAATCACAAAAAATTTTGGGGCTATTTTTGGTGGGGATTTTCGGATTTAGGATGAAAACAACAAAATCAAGCTAGAAAACACGGGGTAGGGGCTCCAAAAACGTGATCAACGTGGCTCATGATACCATATGATGTAGGGTGGAACCCTAATTCGCCGATCTTTCACGTTTGGAGGGATCCTCGGAGGAATACGAAGAACACGCGAAGCACAAGGGAAAACACGGGAAAACGAGAGAGAATCACTCAACCAACAAGGAATCGATCACACAAGTGCTAGATCATCATACACATAAGAGATTCACGAGATCCAAAGTCAACAAAGGTAAGGATACAAAGGAACCGTTCTTCTCCCGGAGGAGGTCTTGAATCCACAAGGGATCTTCCCAGATAGGGGTCTTGAATCCGATGGATCTTCTCCTAGACGGAGGTCCTGATCTCCGTGGAGAAGTACCGGTGGATGAGCAAAGGCTCTCTCACACACAAATATGAGCTAATCTAGTGCTAACCCTAACTAGGAGGAGGTGGAGGAGTATATATAGTCTAGAGCCACGAAGGGCACGTGAGGGCGAAGGGGTACATGGGCTCGGCCCAATACACTGCAGGCACGCAGACAGGCGGTAGTACGGTCCTTGGCGGTAGTACCGCTTGAGGCGCTGCAAGCGGTAGTACCGCTATGATGGGCGGTAGTACCGCTCTGAGCCGCTCGATCTCAAGTTTGTCGGACTTTGCGGAAGTGGAGCGGATGTAGAGCGGTAGTGCCGCTTGTGATGATAAGCGGTAGTACCGCTAGGCCTGAGCGGTAGTACCGCTTGCTCCCGGCTTCTTCTTCCTTCTCCTCTTCCATGCTTGGCCTTGGTCCTGGATTCTCCATGGTCGCCTCGGTTGTACCGAGTGTATGCGAGGTCCAAGCATGAGGTAGTAGCCATGTCTCACATGTGGAAAGTGACGGTTCAAAGAGGAGTGAGTTCACCTTGTGTCCAATGGCGTATGTTCGAGGTCTCGTCATATGTCCTCTCGGGGCTTGGAGAGTAGTCGGAGTGTACATGGGGATGAACGTGGGATGCTCCGCATCATCTCCATTCTATGGCAGTCCTTGAAAGTACTTCATTTTCTCGTGCGTTTTTTTCCTGATTGCCCCAAAATTTCTTGTCCTCTATAGAGGAGATATCGTTTCCACATATATATTGACCGATGCCAGGAATGCCCTTTTTTTCTTGGCTTTCACGCACATGAGTTACAGCATGCCATCCAGCGAAAACAAGGAGAATAAGGCATATAGCCGCTTGATTTTCTTCAACTTACGGCCAAATGAGATTGCCCGGATCATAGAGCATCTGCAGAAAGGTACGTTTATCCCTACTAGGGGGGCTAATGTCTATAAGCAACATAATCTCTGGAATTTCCTTCAAAAGGAAGTGCAATGGGTTTAGAAACTTTTCTGAAAAACAGCAACGAATGATGTTCTTTGACTTTCAGGGCCAAAAAGTCCTGCTTCCGGCCGTATTTGAGGGCACTCCGGGCCTCCTAGCGCAAGCGGGTAGTATTTTCTGGATTCGCGCGCTCGCTGCGAGCAGTTTGAGTACTTGTGGGTCCGACACGGACTCCGAATGACAAAATTATGACCGGTTTAGTGACCATATGTCCATTCTATGGCAGTCCTTGAATGTACTTCATTTTCTCGTGCGCTTTTTGCCTGATTGCCCCAAAATTTCTTGTCCTCTATAGAGGAGATATCGCTTCCACACATATATTGACCGATGCCAGGAATGCCCTTTTGTTCCTGGCTTTCACGCGCGTGAGTTACAGCATGTCATCCAGCGAAAACAAGGAGAATAAGGCATATAGCCGCTAGATTTTCTTCAATTTACGGCCAAATGAGATTGCCCGGATCATAGAGCCTCTCCAGAAAGGTATGTTTGTCCCTACCAGGGGGGCTAATGTTTATAAGAAACGTAATCTCTCGAATTTCCTTCAAAAGGAAGTGCCAATGGGTTCAGAAACATGTCTGAAAAACTGCGACGAATGATGTTCTTTGACTTTCAGGGCCAAAAAGTCCTGCTTAAGGCCGTATTTGAGGGCACTCCGGCCTCTGGCGCAAGCGGGAGTATTTTCAAGATTTATTGGCGCTACCATGAAAGCAGTTTGAGTACTTGTGGGTCTGACACGGTGATGAGGACATCAATACAATTGCTACACCCACAGCCCCTGCTGCTATACATACTGGACCAATTACTAGAGCTCACAAGACGCCAACTAAATTACCGTACTTTCGTTTCTTGGTAATGATTCTAATGTTCATGAGAATATGATGCTGCCTAAATTGGATACATTTGTTTTGCTTACAAATGAAGGGCCTAGCTTGGAGAAGGATGAACATTGGAGCAAGAACAAGCATGGAGATGATGGCATGCAAGGGGACAAGAATGGAGTTACAAGTGATGATTTCAGGACTTTGAAGCCACCATAATGAGTGCATGAAGCCTTGGACGAAATATACAAGATGCCACTTCATAAATTTCGTCCAAAGGCTATTCTAGGTGCTGCGTCACCTTATTATTGGGCCAGGCCCATGTAATTTCGAATTACATTAGTATAGGCTATTTTTAGAGTCCGTATGTGTGGGAACAAGAGATAGGGTTAGTTTGGACCCCTCCACCAAGGGCCACGAAATTCACCCCTCTTCCTCCATATATACAGCCCTTAGGGCACCGTTTAGACTTTGGGTTTTGTTTAGATTAAAGTTCGCCATAGCAGCAACTTCACAGATTTCGTTTGTGTTCAACGACCGCACAAAGACGCCTCGTAACCCCACCTTGATCAATAAAGCTTTCATCTTATATTCGCAATATCCAGATTGCAATCTCAGTTTCTTGCTTGTTCTTCGCTTGCTCGCAGGAAACAGACCCTCGTGGTCAGGTTGATCGTGTTCTCGGCGTGGTCAATAACCTCTCGGAGTTGGTTTAGCGATTGCTAAGGCGCGACGTCCTCGCCGTTCGTAGTCGGATCGTCAAAGTCGACTTCCACCAAAACGAAATCCACCATCTCATCGAAGACGGGACACCTTTGCCTCTATCAAGTGGTATCAGATTTCCAGTTGCTCGGTGAGATTTTACAGTTTTTCGTAGTTTAGATCGAGTCTGTTCTTCATACCTATAGTCCACGAAAAAGCCAAAAAATTTGGGTTAGTTCATCCCATCCAACCAATCTAAGCCTTTGCATAATCTTTTACGTATTTGCTTTGTTGAATTTGCGGTTGCATCGTCGTGTCAAGTTGCTGGTCTTAGCGCCTAGTCTTTTAGAGTTTCGAGTTCTGTCACAGTTGTCACGCCGCCGCTGCCATATACCACCACCACATGTTCACCGCCAATCCGAATCCATATACGCCACCACATATCCGCCGCCATCTCGCCCATCCGAGTCCACCTGCAACATATATCCGCCACCAGTCCGAGTTCCACCAAATTCATCTCCGCCACCAGTCCGAGTTCCACCAGATTCATCTCCGCCACCAGTCCTAGTCCAATTCCAGTAATTGTTGCATTGTTTTCGATTTCCAGATCACGCGATACTCCGAGTCGTGACAGCGGAGGACTACCCAACTACCGAGCCATCCACGGAAGAAAAATAGTTCCAATTTCAAAAAAATTGTTGCTAGGCAGTTTTAGACCATTTGTAGACTTTTTCAAAAAAATTGTTATGAGCAAAAAAGAGGAAAAAAGTGCAAAAAAAGGAAAAAAGAGAAAAAAATTCAGAGTGTGCTCCTCCCTTGTTTACGTGCCGCGCCGTGATGTTGTTGGTGTTCTAGGCTCGCCTCTAGCACAGTCTAGCCTAGGACCAGCACAAGATGCCGTCGTTGAGCGTTTATTCAACTTTGCATCTCTGAATTGATTATTGCTGACCCTTTTTGCTACCATATTATAAGCCTTCCCAGCTCCACATACATCTACGTCGTGCGTTGGACTCTCCCTGGTAATCGCTCTATCCAAGCTTTGAGAGTTTTGACTACAACGATTGCCGATCACCGCCTGCTGCTGGGTAAGAACTGGTAAGAATTTGAGATTTGCTTGACGGGTTTGTGATACACCACCACCACTTCTTAGTACTCTGTAGGATCATATTCTTCTGTGTTTCTATTTGCTGCTAACCATGGTAGGATCACAAGCCGATGAGACTGATTGGGAGAACCTGACGAACAAACAGCTACATGATAAATTTCAGCAAATGATGAGTGGACAGGTGCAAGATGTGCTAAACAGATTTGACGAGGCCATGGAGAAGATAGATGGCATTGAGAAGACGTTTGAAACAAAGCTTGATAGCAAGTTTGATGAATTGCTCGCGCGTTTTCCACAACCACCGCCGGCTGCACCTATCGCACCTCTCAAGCGACAACAACTACGCCCCCTTCCGAATCAGTATGGACGAGCTCAGCGTGTTCCTATTGAGCCAGGACAAAATTCTGGTGCCGCTGCTACTGCTGTTGGTGCTTCTTTGGCTCCTGCTACTGCTGCTGGTGGTACCGAGGAGGATGATGAGTATGTGGGCGATTATGAGGATGAGGTTGATCAACATCAGAACTACGTGCAACCACCAGCACCACAACCACCAGGTCGCCCACATGCAAATAATGGCAATATTAGGGCTCCCCTCAGTGCGAGATCATGACCATCTCCCTAAACTGAAATTGAATATTCCACCATTTGAGGGTAGATATGTTCCTGATATATATCTTACTTGGGAGTTAGAAACTGAACAACGATTTACATGTTTACAATATCCTAAGGAGAGACGTGTTCTGCTGCTGTTTGTGCTTTCACTAGCTTTGCATGTGTTTGGTGGTCTGAACATTGTAGATTATATCCTGTTCCAGCTACTTGGGCTGCTTTGAAAACTGCTATGCGTACTCGTTGGGTTCCACCATATTATCAACGTGAATTACTTCAAAAATTGCAGCGCTTAAGACAAGGAAAAATTCTGTAGAAGAATATTATCGAGAATTAGAAACTGGCTTGATTAGATGTGGTATTGTTGAGGAGAATGAAGCTATGCTTGCACGTTTTACGGGTGGATTAAATAGAGAGATTCAGACCATTCTAGACTATAAGGATTATAATAATATCACTCGTTTATTCCATCTTGCTTGTAAAGCTGAACGTGAAGTGCAGGATCGACAGGCATTGGCGCGGACTAACTTTTCTGCAGGTCGACCTTCATCATGGACACCACGTGCATCATCTACTTCCACTGCACCATCACCTCCTTCAGGTGCCACCTCCAACCATGATACAAGAAAGCAGGCACAACCACCACTATCTGCCAAGAGCACACCTGCCGGGCCTGCACAGAGTTCTTCTTCTTCCATGGCGTCAACAGGGCACACAAGTGATATTATTTGTCGTCGTTGTAAGGGAAGAGGACATTTTGCGATAGAATGCAAATCTCAGCGTGTGATGATTGCTACTGAGGATGGTGGGTATGAGTCCGCTAGTGACTATGATGAGGAGACTTTGGCTCTTATTACACATGAAGAACACGGTGGAGATGATTCTGATCATGAGACGCAATACATGGCTGCTGAAGATGCTGACAGGTATGAATGTTTAGTTGCTCAACGTGTTTTGAGTGTGCAGGTTACACAAGTTGAGCAAAATCAGAGGCATAATTTGTTCCATACAAAGGGAGTTGTGAAGGAACGTTCTATTCAAGGCCATCATAGATGGAGGGAGCTGCAACAACTTGGCTAGCATGGAGATGGTGGAGAAGCTATCTCTCACCACAAGACCACACCCACATCCTTACTACATCCAATGGTTCAACAACAGCGGCAAGGTTAAGGGAACACGTACTGTTCGTGTCCATTTTAGTATCTCTACATATGCTGATTATGTTGATTGTGATGTGGTACCTATGCAAGCATGTTCCTTATTACTTGGTAGACCATGGCAATTTGATAAAAATTATGTACACCATGGTAGAAACAATCAGTATACGCTTGTTCATAAGGATAAAAATATTACTTTGCTTCCTATGACTCCTGATTCCATTTTGAAAGATGATATAAATAGAGCTAATAAAATAAAACAGGAGAAAAATAAGAGTGAAAATCATATTGTGGCAAAAGAATTTGAGCAACAAATGAAGCTTAATAATAAACCATCTAGTGTTGCTTCTGAAATTAAATTGAAAAGTGCATGTTTACTTGCCACCAAATCTGATATTGATGAGCTAGATTCTAGCAAATCTGTTTGCTATGTTTTTGTGTGCAAAGAGGCATTATTTTCATTTGAGGACGTGCCTTCCTCTTTGCCTCATGCTGTCACTAACATTTTGCAGGAGTTCGCTGACGTCTTCCCACAAGACGTGCCACCGGGATTACCGCCTATTCGAGGGATTGAGCATCAAATTGACTTAATTCCCGGTGCATCGCTACCCAACCGAGCACCATATCGTACCAATCCAGAGGAGACGAAGGAGATTATGCGTCAAGTACAGGAGCTGCTCGACAAAGGTTATATACGCGAATCTCTTAGTCCTTGTGCTGTTCCTATTATACTAGTGCCTAAAAAGGATGGTACGTCGCGTATGTGTGTTGATTGTAGAGGCATTAATAATATTACTATTCGTTATCGTCATCCTATTCCTAGGCTAGATGATATGCTTGATGAATTGAGTGGCTCTACAATATTCTCCAAAGTTGATTTGCGTAGTGGATACCATCAAATTCATATGAAATTGGGGGATGAATGGAAAACAACATTTAAAACTAAGTTTGGATTATATGAGTGGTTAGTCATGCCTTTTGGGTTAACTAATGCACCTAGTACTTTCATGAGATTGATGAACGAAGTTTTATGTGCTTTCATTGGACGATTTGTGGTAGTTTACTTTGATGACATATTGATTTATAGCAGATCTTTGGAGGAACATTTGGAACATTTACGTGTTGTTTTTATTGCTCTCACGTGATGCACGCTTGTTTGGTAACCTTGGGAAGTGCACCTTTTGCACCGACCGAGTGTCTTTTCTTGACTATGTTGTTACTCCACAGGAATTGAAGTTGATAAAGCCAAGATTGAAGCTATTGAGAGTTGGCCGCAGCCCAAAACGGTCACACAAGTGAGGAGTTTTCTTGGCCTCGCTGGATTTTATAGGCGTTTTGTGAGAGATTTCAGCACAATTGCTGCACCTCTCAATGAGCTTACAAAGATGATGAGGACATGACTACCTTGGATAAGACCAAAATATTGCATACATGCATATTTGTCGGTGATTTCTAGTGCAAACTATTCAATAATATATTTATGTTATCCGAACAAAAATACTTCACATACTTTTGTGTTTTGTCTAATTGCAGGTGTATGGGACATTTGTACAATCCACATATGAAGATAAGGGAAAAGGAGAAGTTTAGGTGTTGTTCAAAAAGTTTTCTCACGTCACTTTTGGGCCAAGAGAAGATAGAGTCCAAGTCTCTCACGTTCTGGATTCAGATTCGGACTGCACAGACATACCCGACTCAAAACGCCAACAACTTTTTCATACGGACTCCGAATTGGGTGATTCTTTTTTGTTGGAAAGTAGATTTCATGCTCTTTCCAGCACAATTGGAATCACCTTAAAAGCCGTCCGGAGCGTTGAGTTATGGACGAAACAATCTGACGCTGCACCACAATCCGAGTCAAACTACAAGTCCAAAGGTGTTACGTCACCTCCACTTGGGCCCATTGGCCTTGTACGACCTAGGGTTAGTTTTAGGCTGCCTTGGGACGTTCTCCCACCTCCTTGGCCGCCACCCCTTGCTCCTATATAAGTAGATCCATCTAGTAGCTTTTTCCTTGGGTTTTATTTAGTTAAAAGTTAGCCATCGTTGCAACTTCGTGTACTTCGTTTGTGTCCAACGACCAGACCAAGACCGCTTATGAAACCCCACTTTCATCTATACTTCATATATACTCGCAATATTCAGATTGCTTTATCATATTCTTGCTTGTTCTTCGATTGCTTGCAGGAATAGACCTTCGTGGTCAGGCTGATCGTGCTTCCAGCATCGTCAGTAACCTCTCGGAGTTGGTTTAGCGATTGCTAAGGCGCAACGTCGTACATGTTTGTAGTCGGATCGTCAAAGTCTACTCCACCAAATCGATAGTTATCATCTCATCGAAAGATCGGGACACCCCGCCTCTATCAAGTGGTATCAGTTTTTAGGTTGCTCGGTGAGATTTTACAGTTTTTCATAGTTTAGATCGCATCTGTCATTCATACCTATAATCCATGAAAAAGCCAAAAAAAAAGTTAGATCTGTTCATCTTTTATCCAAGCCAGTCTGCGCCTTTGCAATTTTCTATTCGTTGCTTGCATAGTTGAATTATCGGTTGCATCGTCGTGTCAGTTGCTGGTCTTAGTGTCTAGTTCCTTTAGAGTTTCGAGTTCTGTTCACATCAGTCACGCCGCCGCTGCATCATTATCCCTTCCGCTGTCCACCATCCCATCTATTAATTTCCACCACATTCTACGCGCTGTTCATTGTCATAATCATAGTTGAGGTCATTCACATCTTCGTGTGATCCAATCTGCATCTTATCTAGTTTCTCTTGGAAAGAGGGAGAAAAAAAAGATAGAAAAAAAAGCGTGAGAAAAAAAAAGAGAGAGGGAAAAAAATTGGATCTATCTAGAATCAATCTCGTACCTGAATTCGGATTGGAATCTGTTTTGCGCACTGTTCAGTAAAACAGGTGTATCTTCCTCATACGAAATCCGTTTTGGCTCCGTGAGTACTCAAATTGAAGCTAGCGACGAGCCACATCTAAATAGTTGCAGAAGCTAGTTCATTATTTGACACGTCAAAATCGGCTTCTAAATAGGTCTTTTTGCCCTCTGAAGTTCGTGAACACAGCTTGTTCCAATTTTTCAGGCCACTTTTAGAATTCTTTGACTCCTCATATCAACTCGGAATTGAGTGATTCTTTTCGCATTGGAAAGCTTGAGTTAGTAACATTCTTTGAAAGAATTTATCATAAAATTGGCTCAAACTTTTCAAGAGGAAAGTTGGAGAGAGAGTTGTTGTATATCCTGCTTGGTAGTTGTTTTTCATCATTATCTTCACTACCGTTGTGATCTTCACTTCTATCTTGCTGTCAAGAGCTACTTAGTATCGTTCATTGATGCTAGTTGTGCTACGCCGTGATCTCATTAGTGTTCTAGGCTCGCGTTTCTAGTCCGGTCTAGCCTAGGACCAGCACAGTACCGTCGTTGAGCGTTTATTCAACATTGCATCTTTGAATTGATTATTGCTAATCTTTTGCTACCATATATAGCCAACCTAGCTCCACATATTTCTACACCGTGTATCGTCGCGCCCCCGCAATCGCTTTACTCAATATTCGGAGTTACTTGACACCGCTGGTTGCTGATCACCGCCTGTTGCATGGTAAGAACTTGTAAGACATTGATATTTGCTTTACTGTGAGCGTTTTACCACCACATCCTAGTAGTTATAGGAACATTATTCTCGAATTTTGTTTCTTGTTTCTACTAATCATGACATGTTTCGAGATAGAAGTTCTTGGACGATTTAACACATCTTCACCATCACAAGAGTTGGAACAACACACACAAGAACATGGCCAGGTTAGCTCTTTACCGTCATTTGATGGTAGATTTAATCCTGCTATTTATCTAGCTTGGGAGCTTGAAGTAGAACAAGTTTTTAGTCACCATGGCTTTTTTGAACTTGAGCGAGTACGAGCTGCCACTAGAGCATTTACTGGTTTTGCTTCTGTTTGGTGGAGTGTGCATTGTAAAAAAACATTGATAACCAACCCACAACTTGGAAAGATTTGAAAGATGTAATGAGAAAACAATTTTTCCCTCCTTACTATCATCGTGAATTGCTTCGCAAATTTGAACAATTTAAACAAGGCAATAACACTGTTCATGCTTACTACCAAGAGTTCAAATCTTATATACATCATTGTGACATAAAAGAATCTGAGGATGATACAATGAATAGATTTTTTGGTGGTTTGAACCATGATATTCAGGCAAGATTTCAGTATATTCCTCGTTGTATTACTGGTATGTATGTTCGTGCTTGTACCTTTGAGAGACAGTTACAGGAGGATGCATTGGGTGACTACAATAACTACATTTCCAGTTCATGCTCACCACCGCCGGTTGGTTCCTCCACCGTTGCACCTACTAGAGCAGCCCCACCTCGGAGCGCGACATCATCTCGAGAGTATGGTGCATTGTCTACGTCTGTAACTACATCAGCTACGTCTTTGCGACAAGGTAACAGTAAAGGTATTGATGATATAACTTCACATGAGAATGATGCATCCCTAGTTAACTTGAATGCATCATGTGTTGAGTTACCTAGTGATTTGAGCACAACACCTATTTTAGAGAATCTTGGTACTGTCATGAATGCGTCATGTGATCAAACAACTGGAATACCAACAATTTTGAGTGCACCCATTGAATTAACTGTTGATGCAAAAGAATCAATGTTTAATCATTTTGATATGATCTCTAATCTTGGTGATGATTCTGTGTCGAATGACTCATTGCATGTTTGCTTATCTAAGCATGTTGTAGCATGTAAATTTGATTCAAATAAGGTTTATTCACCAATGTTGGGATGGTTTAATGATGAACATTGTCAATCTTTTGAAATAAATAAGAGCTTCACTTATATGTGCAAACTGAGTTGCAATATTTTCATGCCTTCCAGTTCTTGTGCTAATTTGTTGGCTTTAGATTTTATGAACTATGCAAGTTACTCATCTATTCATGTGTCATATATGCAAAAATCAAGGGAAGTAAAATGGATGACGATATACATATACAACATGTACACCTTGTCTCTTTTGTTAGCCACATTTCAGATTAAGCAACGCCGAGGACGGCTTTGTTTTCAAGAAGAAGAGGATGATGAGGACATGACTACCTTGGATAAGACCAAAAATATTGCATACATGCATATTTGTCAGGTGATTTCTGGTGCAAACTATTCAATAATATATTTTTGTTATCCAGAGCAAAAATACTTCACATACTTTTGTGTTTTGTCTAATTGCAGGTGTATGGGACATTTGTACAATCCACATATGAAGATAAGGGAAAAGGAGAAGTTTAGGTGCTGTTCAAAAAGTTTTCTCACGTCACTTTTGGGCCAAGAGAAGATAGAGTCCAAGTCTCTCACGTTCTGGATTCAGATTCGGACTGCACAGACATACCCGACTCAAAACGCCAACAACTTTTCCATACGGACTCCGAATTGGGTGATTCTTTTCTTGTTGGAAAGTAGATTTCATGCTCTTTCCAGCACAATTGGAATCACCTTAAAAGCCGTCCGGAGCGTTGAGTTATGGACGAAACAATCTGACGCTGCACCACAATCCGAGTCAAACTACAAGTCCAAAGGTGTTACGTCACCTCCACTTGGGCCCATTGGCCTTGTACGACCTAGGGTTAGTTTTAGGCTGCCTTGGGACGTTCTCCCACCTCCTTGGCCGCCACCCCTTGCTCCTATATAAGTAGATCCATCTAGTAGCTTTTTCCTTGGGTTTTATTTAGTTAAAAGTTAGCCATCGTTGCAACTTCGTGTACTTCGTTTGTGTTTAACGACCAGACCAAGACCGCTTATGAAACCCCACTTTCATCTATACTTCATATATACTCGCAATATTCAGATTGCTTTATCATATTCTTGCTTGTTCTTCGATTGCTTGCAGGAATAGACCTTCGTGGTCAGGCTGATCGTGCTTCCAGCATCGTCAGTAACCTCTCGGAGTTGGTTTAGCGATTGCTAAGGCGCAACGTCGTACATGTTTGTAGTCGGATCGTCAAAGTCTACTCCACCAAATCGATAGTTATCATCTCATCGAAAGATCGGGACACCCCGCCTCTATCAAAAGAAGGATGTGCCTTTTGTTTGGGGTACCGCACAGGAAAAAGCCTTCACGGTATTGAAAGATAAGTTGACACATGCTCCTTTACTCCAACTTCCTGATTTTAATAAGACTTTTGAGCTTGAATGTGATGCTAGTGGAATTGGATTAGGAGGTGTTGATGCGGAGCATCCTACAGACATCACCATGTCAAGAGTCCACTTGGCAAGTGACACGTGCGACATCTACTTCACATACACAAAGGTGAATCATCTCCTTTACACATGCTCACTTGACACTCTCGAGGATGGTATACTACTTGACACTCCTTACGTGTGCATGCATAGGTATTGTCGGACCTTCACGGATGTCAAGGAGGAGTGCAAGCGCCAAGGAACGACTACACCATCCGCGAGGGAAGCATGGAAGAGAAGACGGAAGAAAGGAGAAGAAGACGGAGCTGCTGCAGGAGCCAGGCCGGACGTCCGGACCCCCGTCCGGATCATCCGGGCTCGGCCGGATCATCCGGGTCCTCCCCCGGATCATCCGGACAATTCGTCTGAAGGCAACAGAAGCAGCCCGACGAAGCCGGATCATCCGGACGATCGCCCGGATCATCCGGACCCCCGGACACCCGGATCATCCGGGCCACCTTCCGGATCATCCGGACCCCGCCTGCGTGCGCGACTTGGGCCGAAGCCCGTGTACCCCTTCGCCCCTCACTTACCCCTTCGCCCCTTGGGCTATAAATAGACCTCCTCCACCTCCTTTCTAGGGTTAGCAAAGTGATAGCTCATTCTTAGGTGAGCTTTGCTCCTACCTATCTCTACTCTTGAGAGAGAGAGACCACTACTCCATTGGAGGCCAAGACCTCCATCTAGGAGAAGATCCCGGGATATCATCAAGACCCCTTGTGGCAAGATCCATCTAGGATATCATCAAGACCTCCTCTTGGAGATGAACCTTACCTTGTATCTTTCGCTTTGTTGTTCATGTACCTTGTGATCTTCTGTGTTTAATTGTCTAGTGGATGTGTGATTTGGACTTGTTCTTGAGTGTTTCCCCTTGTGATTTCTCCCCGTTCTTTCCCGTGTTCATCGTGTTCTTCGAGGGATCCCACTCCAAACGTGAAAGATCGACGCTATAGGGTTCCACCATACATCATATGGTATCATGAGCCACGTTGATCACGTTTTTGGAGCCCCTCCCACTGTTTTCTAGCCTTCTTTTGTTGATTTCGTCCTAAATCCGAAAATCCCCACCAAAAATAGCCCCAAATTTTTTTGTGATTTGTTAGTTTTGATGATGTTTTGTTGATTTTGATCCGTGGATTTGCTTGGTTTCAAGTGGATCTAGCATTTCCCCAAGTTTCCCCACCTTCCATCCATGAAATCTCGCCAATTTTGCCCCGAAAATCATCCATTCCGCCCAAAAATTCGTCCCCGAGAGGAAATCCCGAGCAGTTTGACCTGCCCGGATCATCCGGAAGTTCTCCCGGATCATCCGGATCCACCCGGATCAGCTGGACCATCTCCCGGATGTCCGGACGCCCCGCACGACAGAAATCCGGTTGACGAACCTGGATCATCCGGACCTACTCCCGGATGTCCGGGTAACCCTGACACTGACTCGGCTGAATTCTTGTTTCGGGCATAACTAATTCATCCGGAGTCCGTTTTCGACGTTCTTTAGCTCGGTTTGAAGCTATTGACATCCCCCATCCAACAAAAATACCACCAACATCATTTGACTCCATCATATTTTCTGGAATTTGGCAAGTTTGCCTAGGCCCTCCACCATATCATCCGCATTACCACCATCGACTTCCGCAACCTAACCCATTTTGTTCCCCATTGCATATGTGGTTGTTTGAGTTGTGACTAGAGTCTCCTAAGGTGTTTCGGCTACTTAGGGACAATTGCTTCTTCATCAACCACCACAACCACTTCCGCATAACCTTGCCCATCATACACTTCCACCAACCCAACCTAACCCAATTTTGTTGAGCTTGTTTGAGTTGTGGCTTGTGTCTCCTAAGGTGTTTAGGCTACTTAGGGACGGCAACTTCAACCCCGACTCGTGTATAGCCCATCATTCCACTTCCGCATTGCCTAGCGCAACACCACCACCGCTTTCCACTACCACCATTTTGACATTTGTCATTTGAGATTTTGAGTTTGCGGTTTTTCCGTTTCCTAAGGTGTTTCGGCTACTTAGGGACGAGTCTCCATCATCTTGGTATCTACACCAAGAACACCGCCACTCATCATTGCAAAGGACGGTAACCTCGACGACACCTTTGTATATTCCCTTGCAATTGCATTGTTAACCCCTAGCCCATTTTGCGTTACTTGCCTATCGAGACTAGCCATTTGAGTATTGCCGGCAACGTTACTTGTGCACATTAGTGGTCTATACCTTCCATTGCATACATACCATACCATATTGGTATCATATCATCCATTGTGCCTCAAGTTTGTTCTCGCATATACACAATTGCTATCTTGGTTTGTGCATTGTACAAAAGTGGCCATAGAAAAAAAAGAGAAAAAGCTTTTAAGCAAAAAGAGAGCAAAGAGCTCGTGAGCAAGTGCCATAGCATCATACCCCATTACACATAAGAGCCATACCAAAATCTACATCACATGATATCATGCTTGAGAGAAACACCGGGAACCATACATACATAGCATACTTGGGATAGAAGAATACCCATTTTGCATCTTATAGGTTGTGCACAAGTGTCGTATCTGCCTATTGAGCAATCGTGCTAGCGTCTCTCTTGAGTTGTGCAACACGAGCGTTTTCCGTGGATTCCACATTTTGTGCTCATTCCTTTGTTGCACGACCCCATTTATCTATCTTTGTGTGTGTTTCCGTGTACCATTTGCTATTGGTCTACTTGTTTCACTTGCGAATTTGTGAATCTTTTTCAACATTATTGACTCTTGCTAACATTTTGCATCTAATTTTTGTGCCACTATCCTCACCGAGCTCTACCATAAGCCTTTACTTGTAGGTGTGAGTGAACAAGTCCGGTACCAATTCCACTATTCTTTCATCTCACATTGAGTGAAACGAGATACATCCTCAACATTAGGAAAAGGTAACTTGGTATTGTTTATCTCATTTCCTACTCACCTCTACTTGAGTCTTGTGATGGATAGGCAAGGCATTTCACTTTCGGTCTACAACAACAACGACGAGTTCGATGCCATGAACAACAACTACGACGCCAAGATGGACAAGAACATGGAGGAGATCAAGGCCCTCATCAAGTCCTACAAGCGATCTTCCTCATCTTCGAGAAGACGCTCAAGAGCACATGCTTCCGAGCTACCATCTCCGGCAAGACCACATCGGCATCGACACCATCACCAACAAGAACGTGAAGGTCAAGAGCTCTACATCAACAATCGCTCAATGACTTCACCATCTCCCTTGCATCTTTGCCAAGCGACTTCAAGGCATCTTCGCCTACGGACATATGGCATCTTCGCCAACAAGAACCTCAAGACTACACTCAAGAGAAGCTACCCAAGCTCAAGTCCGCGACTTCCACGAGCTACTACGACCTCGACACCGACCACAAGATTCCTTTCTATGGGACTCAAGAACCCGAGGAGTACCTCGAGTGGGAGCGTTTGATGGACGACTACCTCAAGCTACATGAAGTTCGTCCCGAAGATCAAGTGAAGTGCGCCACAAGAAACTTCCACGACTACGCATTGGCATGGTAGCTTCACACACCTTCGGAGTACTACGACATGAGTTGGCCCAAGACAAAGAAAGCTTTGCGGCGAGAGTTTGTGCCTCCAACCTACACGGAACAACTTCGACGCCAATTGGAGAACACCACCCAAGGATCCAAGTCCATCGACAAGTACTTCAAGGAGATGATGATTGCCTTGCGACGAGCCGGCATGGACGACCCCATTTCGATGAAGTTCCACTTCATGATGGGATTGCACAACGACATCGCCAAGACCATCGTTCTCGAGAACTACAAGTCCATCGACGACTACTACATTGGTGCTCTCAAGGCGGAACAAGAACTCATGAAGGCCAAGGCTTCTCCACCCCAAGCACACTTCGCGGCGACCAAGCTCTACGACAAGCATGAGGCTAGTACCACCACGATGTCCAAGGCCGACAAGCTCCAAGACGATGCTCCCAAGTGCGACTTCACCGCCATCCCTCTTTGTGGCATTGATGATGCCGAGTCTACTTCGACTCTTTTTCAAGACGGTGCGGCGACGAGTTCGACTACGGAGACCTTCAAGAACCAAGCTTTGGAGGCGAGCAACAAGGTGGCGAGCAAGGATGATGCTTCCATCTTAGGAGGCGAGAGTGATGATGTGCCATCTTCGGCCTTCATCCACGACGAGAGTGATGTTGAGCCATCTTCGGCCTTCATCCACGACGAGAGTGATGATGTGCCATCTTCGGCCTTCATCAACGGCGACGGTGACGAGATGATCGAGCATGGGATTTTCCCTTCGGTCATGGAGGAGAGTGATGATGTGCCATCTTCGGCCTTCATCCACGGCGACGACGACGAGATGGTTGAGCATGGGATCTTCCCTTCGACCACGGCGATGTATGATGACTTGAGTGACTTGTGCCACCATATTGAGAGTGAGAGTGACTTCACCACTAGCCCCATATATGATGAGTTGCCACAATTCCCATGTGAGGAGAGCCACAACCCCCACCACTTGAGTGAGATGAGTGACTCCACCATACGTGAGTTTGAGTGCACCTATTTTGAGGGAATGAGTGAACCACCACATAGAAAGAGTGAGATAGTTGATAGGTCTCATGAGGCCATTTGCATTTCTAACAACTTGACCTCTACCTCTATTGTGTCGTCTCGTTTGGTGCCAGGTCCCATTTATGATGACGCGCCGATCCTCGACGACTTCGTTCTCCCTTTGGACAAGACGATGGCCATGGTGGATTATGATGCACCGCCCACATGCTTCCATCAAGATGATGATGATGACCACCATTTGGTCTTTCCCACCTCACCTACACCACTTGAGTGGAATGACAAAGGTAACAAAGGTGATGGTGATGCTCTAGTCCCACTAGTGGACATTCTTGACATTGATTGCTTGCATGATGTTGATCCACCTATTGCCATGTTTCATGCTAGTATGATTTCCCATGCGATGATTTGCCCATTTATGATGAGTATGATGATTCTCTTGTGGAGTCTATTAGTTGTGATGCCATGTTACATAGGATTTCTTGTGACAATTCTTTAGGTCACATCATGTTTGATAATCCGCTTGACTTGTCATATGCTATGCATGAGATCAACCATATGTCTTATTTGCAATCTCTTCATAGTGACTATGCATATGCCATGAAAATAAACCCAATTTGCACATATGGCATAGATGACAAGCCCATGGTTATTGGCATTTGTTTTTCTTGTGATGATATTGATATGCTCTTTTTGCATCATTTATCTCATATGCCATGCCATGACCACCTAGCTTCGGATATGCATTGTTTTGGATGTTGTCCATTTTCTCCATATGATGTTTCCGATATTGCTCATGAGGAGACCCCCATAGTTTCCTCATACATTTTAGGAGATTTTGACCCATACCATCCATTACATGATTCCAATACTTGTGTGCACCATATGCTCCCCATGAATAAACATGCTTTTGATGTGCCATATACTTGTTTGCTCAATTTGTGTCCCCATCGTGTCATACACAATAACTATTCTTTCATGATGGATGACATGTTCCTATACCATGCATCAAATTTCTTTGAGCGATGCCTATCTTGTGCTAACTCACACGTGCACATACACATCATGATGGATGATGTGTACATTTACCACGCGCACAATTTCTTTGGTTTGTGTCTCTTTTGTGTAGGTACCCATGAATACTTGTCAACCTCGCAATCCCACGAGTTGACAAAACGAACTCTTGAGAGCAATGACAATTTGGGATCCCGTGGACTATCCTTACCACCGCCCTTTCGCGCAAGGACTACGCGCAACTCCTCTAGTTGGCTCTCACACGGCTATGGGCCATTTACCACTTCTCACATTATGCTCATTTTACCGTGTTCACTTTGCATGCTATGCTTGCTTCTATGCCTTTGCCATGCAATTGTGACCCTTGTTTGCATCTACCCATGATTCTCCATTATGATACTCCTATGTGTATTTGCATGCTTGGTGGAGATCCTTGTTGCTTTTGCCATGTTTATCATGTGCCCCATTCTATTGATGCTTGTTGTGTTGGGAGAGTCATGATGACCCATTGCTATTCACATATGGCCTCTCGCCAATACATTCATGATATTGTACTCATATCTTGCTTTCATGCTTGTGCTATGACTTGTGAATTATTCATGCCCACTATTTGCACCAAAGACATATTTGCCATAATTCCTCCTAGTATGTTGCATCTTCGCACTACTAGCTTGCTTGATTTGATAGCTATGAATGCTCGCTATATTGCATCACCCATGTTCCACTACTTGCTTTCTTGGGTTGATGACATATATGCTCATGCCTCACACATGTTGAACAATTGCTCTTTCCTTTGTGTTGAGTGCCACGATATCTTCACTACACCCTATGCATGTTATGCTTGGATTGTCTTGCACTTGCCCCGTGTGTTTAGACATTTCACTATATTTGGTGTTGTGAATGACTCTTATGCCTACCATAGACCGTTCATTGAGCTCTTTATGCATGCTTGCTATGACCTTGAGGTAGATGCTTGTTCACTTATCATATATATTTGCATCTTGACCTCCCATTTGCATGCTTGTTCCCATGATATACTTGATTGTGCTCAATTTATTTGCTCAAATACCATGCCACACTCCCTTGTCAAACCATATGCTATGCTTGATGACAACACTTGTTGGGTGAATCACCTCTTGAATGCTTTGTTTTGCTCTTACGACAACCACATTTGTTTTTCCAAGTGCTTGTTATCTTTGCTACTTTTGAAGGAATTACAAGACGGTGCGACATTGGAGAGTGCCAATTTGGAACTACAAGATGACGAATGCTTGGTGATCGTCCACTTCTACACGACGACATCATCTCTTTCCCATGGTGATTTGGATTTCGATCCGAGGTCGGATCTTTCCCAAGGGGGAGGGGATGATGCGGAGCATCCTACGGACATCACCATGTCAAGAGTCCACTTGGCAAGTGACACGTGCGACATCTACTTCACATACACAAAGGTGAATCATCTCCTTTACACATGCTCACTTGACACTCTCGAGGATGGTATACTACTTGACACTCCTTACGTGTGCATGCATAGGTATTGTTGGACCTTCACGGATGTCAAGGAGGAGTGCAAGCGCCAAGGAACGACTACACCATCCGCGAGGGAAGCATGGAAGAGAAGACGGAAGAAAGGAGAAGAAGACGGAGCGGCTGCAGGAGCCAGGCCGGACGTCCGGACCCCCGTCCGGATCATCCGGGCTCGGCCGGATCATCCGGGTCCTCCCCCGGATCATCCGGACAATTCGTCCGAAGGCAACAGAAGCAGCCCGACGAAGCCGGATCATCCGGACGATCGCCCGGATCATCCGAACCCCCGGACATCCGGATCATCCGGGCCACCTTCCGGATAATCCGGACCCCGCCTGCGTGCGCGACTTGAGCCGAAGCCCGTGTACCCCTTCGCCCCTCACTTTACCCCTTCGCCCCTTGGGTTATAAATAGACCTCCTCCACCTCCTTTCTAGGGTTAGCAAAGTGATAGCTCATTCTTAGGTGAGCTTTGCTCCTACCTATCTCTACTCTTGAGAGAGAGAGACCACTACTCCATTGGAGGCCAAGACCTCCATCTAGGAGAAGATCCCGGGATATCATCAAGACCCCTTGTGGGAAGATCCATCTAGGATATCATCAAGACCTCCTCTTGGAGATGAACCTTACCTTGTATCTTTCCTTTGTTGTTCATGTACCTTGTGATCTTGTGTGTTTGATTGTCTAGTGGATGTGTGATTTGGACTTGTTCTTGAGTGTTTCCCTTGTGATTTCTCCCGTTCTTCCCGTGTTCATCGTGTTCTTCGAGGATCCCACTCCAAACGTGAAAGATCGATGCTATAGGGTTCGACCCTACATCAGGTGTGTTATTACAAGATGGCAAACCTGTTGCATACTTTTCTGAAAAATTGAGTGGGCCTAGTCTGAATTATTCTACTTATGATAAAGAATTATATGCTCTTGTTCGGACTTTAGAAACATGGCAACATTATCTATGGCCCAAAGAATTTGTTATACATTCTGATCATGAATCTTTGAAACATATTAAAAGTCAAGCTAAACTGAATCGTAGACATGCTAAATGGGTTGAATTCATTGAGACTTTCCTTATGTCATTAAACACAAGAAGGGTAAAGAAAATGTTATTCTTGATGCATTGTCTCGTCGCTATACTATGCTTTCACAACTTGACTTCAAAATATTTGGTTTGGAGACCATCAAAGATCAATATGTGCATGATGCTGATTTTAAAGATGTATTGCAGAATTGTAAAGAAGGAAGAACATGGAACAAGTTTGTCATTAATGATGGATTTGTGTTCCGTGCTAACAAGCTATGCATTCCAGCTAGCTCCGTTCGTCTTTTGTTGTTGCAGGAGGCGCATGGAGGAGGACTAATGGGACATTTTGGCGTGAAGAAGACGGAGGACGTACTTGCTACACATTTCTTTTGGCCAAAGATGAGACGGGATGTTGAGCGTTTTATTGCTCGCTGCACTACATGTCAAAAAGCTAAGTCACGACTCAATCCCCATGGTTTATATATGCCTTTGCCTGTACCTAGTGTTCCTTGGGAGGATATATCTATGGACTTTGTTTTAGGTTTACCTAGAACAAAGAAGGGAGGATAGCATATTTGTTGTCGTGGATAGATTCTCTAAAATGGCACACTTTATACCATGTCATAAAAGCGATGATGCTGTCAATGTTGCTGATTTGTTCTTTCGTGAAATTATTCGCTTGCATGGTGTGCCAAATACTATTGTTTCAGATCGTGATACTAAATTTCTTAGCCACTTTTGGAGATGTTTATGGGCTAAGTTGGGGACTAAACTGCTTTTAGTACTACTTGTCACCCCAAACTGATGGACAAACTGAAGTAGTCAATAGAACATTGTCTACTATGCTTAGGGCTGTTCTAAAGAATAATAAGAAAATGTGGGAGGAATGCTTGCCTCATATTGAATTTGCTTATAATCGTTCATTGCATTCTACTACTAAGATGTGCCCTTTTGAAGTTGTGTATGGTTTCCTACCTCGTGCACCTATTGATTTGTTGCCTCTTCCATCTTCGGAGAAGGTTAATTTTGATGCTAAAGAACGTGCTGAATTGATTTTAAAAATGCATGAGTTAACTAAGGAAAACATTGAGCGTATGAATGCTAAATATAAACTTGCTGGAGATAAGGGTAGAAAACATGTTGTGTTTGCACCTGGAGATCTTGTTTGGTTACATTTGCGTAAGGATAGATTTCCTGATTTGCGCAAATCAAAGCTAATGCCACGTGCTGCTGGTCCCTTTAAGGTGTTGGAGAAAGTAAATGATAATGCATATAAACTTGAGCTGCCTGTAGATTTTGGGGTTAGTCCCACTTTTAACATTGCAGATTTGAAGCCATATTTGGGTGAGGAAGATGAACTTCCGTCGAGGACGACTTCATTTCAAGAAGGGGAGGATGATGAGGACATCAATACAATTGTTACACCCACAGCCCCTGCTGCTATACATAATGGACCAATTACTAGAGCTCGCGCATGCCAACTAAATTACCAGGTACTTTCGTTTCTTGGTAATGATTCTAATGTTCATGAGAATATGATGCTGCCTAAATTGGATACATTTGTTTTGCTTACAAATGAAGGGCCTAGCTTGGAGAAGGATGAACATTCGAGCAAGAACAAGCATGGAGATGATGGCATGCGCAAGGGGGACAAGAATGGAGTTACAAGTGATGATTTCAGGACTTTGAAGCCACCATAATGAGTGCATGAAGCCTTGGACGAAATATACAAGATGCCACTTCATAAATTTCGTCCAGAGGCTATTCTAGGTGCTGCGTCACCTTATTATTGGGCCAGGCCCATGTAATTTCGATATACATAAGTTGATAGAGGCGGGGTGTCCCGATCTTTCGATGAGATGATAACTATCGATTTGGTGGAGACGACTTTGACGATCCGACTACAAACGTGCCTGACGTTGCGCCTTAGCAATCGCTAAACCAACTCCGAGAGGTTATTGACCACGCCGAGCACAATCAACCTGACCACGAAGGTCTATTCCTGCAAGCAATCGAAGAACAAGCAAGAATATGATAAAAGCAATCTGAATATTGCGGTATGTATGAAGTATTGAATAAGGTGGGGATCCGTAAGCGGTTTTGGTCTGGTCGTTGGACACAAACGAAGTACACGGTTGCAATGGCTAACTTTAACTAAACAAATCCCAAGCAAAAAGCTACTAGATGGATCTACTTATATAGGAGCAAGGGTGACGGCCAAGGAGGTGGGAGAACGTCCCAAGGCAGCCTAAAACTAACCCTAGGTCGTACAAGGCCAATGGGCCCAAGTGGAGGTGACGTAACACCTTTGGACTTGTAGTTTGACTCGGATTCTGGTGCAGCGTCAGATTGTTTCGTCCACAACTCAAAGCTCCGGACGGCTTTTAAGGTGATTCCAATTGTGCTGGAAAGAGCATGAAATCTACTTTCCAACAAAAAACATCACCCAATTCGAGTCCGTATGAAAAAGTTGTTGACGTTTTGAGTCAGGTATGTCTGTGCAGTCCGAATCTGAATCCAGAACGTGAGAGACTTGGACTCTATCTTCTCTTGGCCCAAAAGTGACGTGAGAAGACTTTTTGAACAGCACCTAAACTTCTCCTTTTCCCTTATCTTCATATGTGGATTGTACAAATGTCCCACACACCTGCAATTAGACAAAACACAAAAGTATGTGAAGTATTTTTGTTCTAGATAACATAAATATATTATTGAATAGTTTGCACTAGAAATCACCTGACAAATATGCATGTATGCAATATTTTTGGTCTTATCCAAGGTAGTCATGTCCTCATCATCCTCCCCTTCTTGAAAACAAAGCCGTCCTCGGCGTTGCTTAATCTGAAATGTGGCTAACAAAAGAGACAAGGTGTACATGTTGTATATGTATACGTCATCCATTTTTACTTCCCTTGATTTTTGCATATATGACACATGAATAGATGAGTAACTTGCATAGTTCATAAAATCTAAAGCCAACAAATTAGCACAAGAACTAGAAGGCATGAAAATATTGCAACTCAGTTTGCACATGTAAGTGAAGCTCTTATTTATTTCAAAAGATTGACAATGTTCATCATTAAACCATCCCAACATTGGTGAATAAACCTTACTTGCATCAAATTTACATGCTACAATATGCTTAAATAAGCAAACATGCAATGAGTCATTCGACACAGAATCATCACCAAGATTAGAGGTCATATCAAAACGATTAAACATTGATTCTTTTGTATCAACAGTTAATTCAATGGGTGCACTCAAAATTGTTGGTATTTCAGTTGTTTGATCACATGACGCATTCATGACAGTATCAAGATTCTCTAAAATAGGTGTTGTGCTCAAATCACTAGGTAACTCAACACATGATGCATTCAAGTTAACTAGGGATGCATCATTCTCATGTGAAGTTATATCATCAATACCTTTACTGTTACCTTGTCGCAAAGACGTAGCTGATGTAGGTACACACGTAGACAATGCACCATACTCTTGAGATGATGTCGCTCACAATCCGAGGTGGGGCTTCTCTAGTAGGTGCAACGGTGGAGGAACCAACCGACGGTGGTGAGCATGAACTGGAATAGTAGTTGTTGTAGTCACCCAATGCATCCTCCTCAGAATCGTCTCTCAAATGTACAAGCACGAACATACATACCGGTAATGCAACGAGGAATATAATGAAATCTTGCCCGAATATCATGGTTCAAACCACCAAAAATCTATTCATTGTATCATCCTCAGATTCTTGTATGTCACAATGATGCATATAAGATTTGAACTCTTGGTAGTAAGTATGAACAGTGTTATTGCCTTGTTTAAATTGTTTAAATTTGCGAAGCAATTCACGATTTATAGTAAGGAGGGAAAAACTGTTTTCTCATTACATCTTTCAAATCTTTCCAAGTTGTGGGTTGGTTATCAATGTTTTTCTTACAATGCACACTCCACCAAATGAAGCAAAACCAGAAATGCTCTAGTGGCAGCTCGTACTCGCTCAAGTTCAGAAAAACATGTTGACTAAAAACTTGTTCTACTTCAAGCTCCCAAGCTAGATAAATAGCAGGATTAAATCTACCCTCAAATGACGGTAAAGAGCTAACTGGCAATCTCAGTTTCTTGCTTGTTCTTCGCTTGCTCGCAGAAATGACCCTCGTGGTCAGGTTGATCGTGCTCGGCGTGGTCAATAACCTCTCGGAGTTGGTTTAGCGATTGCTAAGGCGCGACGTCCTCGCACGTTCGTAGTCGGATCATCAAAGTCGACTTCCACCAAAGCGAAATCCACCATCTCATCGAAAGACGGGACACCTTTGCCTCTATCACACGGACTCCGAATGACAAAATTATGACCCTTTTAGTGAACATCTCTCCATTCTATGGCAGTCCTTGAAAGTACTTCATTTTCTTGTGCGCTTTTTGCCTGATTGCCCCAAAATTTCTTGTCCTCTATAGAGGAGATATCATTTCCACATATATATTGACCGATGCCAGGTATGCCCTTTTGTTCTTGGCTTTCACGTGCATGAGTTACAGCATGCCATCCGGCGAAAACAAGGAGAATAAGGCATATAGCCGCTGGATTTTCTTCAATTTACGGCCAAATGAGATTGCCCGGATCATAGAGCATCTGTGACGAAAGGTACGTTTGTCCCTACCAGGGGGCTAATGTCTATAAGCAACATAATCTCTCGAATTTCCTTCAAAAGGAAGTGCCAATGGGTTCAGAAACTTGTCTGAAAAACAGCGACGAATGATGTTCTTTGACTTTTAGGGCCAAAATTCCATCTTAAGGCCGTGTTGAGGGTACTCCGGGCCTCTGGCATAGCGGGACTATTTTCTGATTCAGCGCTCACCGCGAGCCGCTTATGCATTTGTGGGTCCGACATGGACTCCAAATGACAAAATTATGACCGTTTTAGTGAACATCTCTCCATTCTATGGCAGTCCTTGAAAATACTTCATTTTCTTGTGTGCTTTTGCCCGATTGCCCCAAAATTTCTTGTCCTCTATAGAGGAGATATCGTTTCCACATATATACTGACCAATGCCAGGAATGCCATTTTTGTTCTTGGCTTTCACGCGCATTAGTTACAGCATGCCATCCGGCGAAAACAAGGAGAGTAAGGCATATAGCCGCTGGATTTTCTTCAATTTACGGCCATATGAGATTGCCTGGATCATAGAGCATCTGCAGAAAGGTACGTTTGTCCCTACCAGGGGGGCTAATGTCTATAAGCAACATAATCTCTCGAATTTCCTTCAAAAAAAGTGCCAATGGGCTCAGAAACTTGTCTAAAAAACATTGACGAATGGTGTTCTATGACTTTCAGGTACCAAAAGTCCTGCTTAAGGCTGAATTTGAGGGTACTGGGCCTCCTCGCAGCGGTGGGAGTATTTTTGGATTCGTCTTGCCGCTCGTTGGGAGTAGTTTGAGTACTTGTGGGTCTGACACGGACTCCGAATGACAAAATTATGACCGTTTTAGTGAACATCTCTCCATTCTATGGCAGTCCTTGAAAGTACTTCATTTTCTCGTGCGCTTTTTGCCTGAGTTTCCCAAAATTTCTTGTCCTCTATAGAGGAGATATCGTTTCCACATATATATTGACCGATGCCAGGAATGCCCTTTTGTTTTTGGCTTTCACGCGCGTGAGTTACAGCATGCCATCCGGCAAAAACAAGGAGAATAAGGCATATAGCCGCTGGATTTTCTTCAATTTACGGCCAAGTGAGATTGCCCGGATCATAGAGCATCTGCATAAAGGTACGTTTGTCCCTACCAGGGGGCTAATGTCTATAAGCAACAGAATCTCTCGAATTTCCTTCAAAAGGAAGTGCCAATGGCTTCAAAAACTTGTCTAAAAAACAGCGACTAATTATATTCTTTGACTTCCAGGGCCAAAAATTCCTGCTTAAGGCCGTATTTGAGGGCACTCTGGGCCTCCTAGCGCAAGCGGGGAGTATTTTCTGGATTTGCGCGCTTGCCGCGAGCAGTTTGAGTACTTGTGGGTCCGACACGGACTCCGAATGACAAAATTTTGACCGTTTTAGTGAACATCTCTCCATTCTATGGCAGTCCTTGAAAGTACTTCATTTTCTTGTGTGCTTTTTGCCTGATTGCCCCAAAATTTCTTGTCCTCTATACAGGAGATATCGTTTCCACATATATATTGACCGATGCCAGGTATGCCCTTTTGTTCTTGGCTTTCACGTGCATGAGTTACAGCATGCGATCCGGCGAAAACAAGGAGAATAAGGCATATAGCCGCTGGATTTTCTTCAATTTACGGCCAAATGTGATAGAGGCAAAGGTGTGCCGTCTTTCGATGAGATGATGGCTATCGCTTTGGTGGAAGTCGACTTTGACGATCCGACTACGAACGTGCGAGGACGTCGCGCCTTAGCAATCGCTAAACCAACTCCGAGAGGTTATTGACCACGCCGAGCACGATCAACTCGACCACGAGGGTCTGCTTCCTGCGAGCAAACGAAGAACAAGCAAGAAACTGAGATTGCAATCTGGATATTGCGAATATAAGATGAAAGCTTTATTGATCAAGGTGGGGTTCTGGACGCTTTGTCCGGTCGTTGAACACAAACGAAATGCACGCGAAGTTGCAGCTATGGCGAACTTTTGATCTAAACAAAACCCAAATTCTAAACGGTGCCCTAAGGGTTGTATATATGGAGGAAGAGGGGTGAATTTCGTGGCCCTTGGTAGAGGGGTCCAAACTAACCCTATCTCTTGTTTCCCACACATACGGACTCTAAAAATAGCCTATACTTATGTATTTCGAAATTACATGGGTCTGGCCCAATAATAAGGTGACGAGCACCTAGAATAGCCTCTGGACGAAATTTATGAAGTGGCATCTTGTATATTTCATCCAAGGCTTCATGCACTCATTATGGTGGCTTCAAAGTCCTGAAATCATCACTTGTAACTCCGTTCTTGTCCCCTTGCGCATGCCATCATCTCCATGCTTGTTCTTGCTCCAATGTTCATCCTTCTCCAAGCTAGGCCCTTCATTTGTAAGCAAAACAAATGTATCCAATTTAGGCAGCATCATATTCTCATGAACATTAGAATCATCACCAAGAAACGAAAGTACCGGTAATTTAGTTGGCGTCTTGAGCTCTAGTAATTGGTCCAAGATGTATAGCAGCAGGGCTGTGGGTGTAACAATGGTATTGATGTCCTCATCATCCTCCCTTCTTGAAATGAAGTCGTCCTCGACGGAAATTCATCTTCCTCACCCAAATATGGCTTCAAATCTGCAATGTTAAAGGTGGGACTAACCCCAAAATCTGCAGCAGCTCAAGTTTATATGCATTATCATTTACTTTCTCCAACACCTTAAAGGGACCAGCAGCACGTGGCATTAGCTTTGATTTATGCAAATCAGAAATCTATCCTTACGCAAATGTAACCAAACAAGATCTCCAGTGCAAACACAACATGTTTTCTACCCTTATCTCCAGCAAGTTTATATTTAGCATTCATACGCTCAATGTTTTCCTTAGTTAACTCATGCATTTTTAAAATCAAATCAGCACGTTCTTTAGCATCAAAATTAACCTTCTCCAAGATGGAAGAGGCAACAAATCAATAGGTGCACGAGGTAGGAAACCATACACAACTTCAAAAGGGCACATCTTAGTAGTAGAATGCAATGAACGATTATAAGCAAATTCAATATGAGGCAAGCATTCCTCCCACATTTTCTTATTATTCTTTAGAACAGCCCTAAGCATAGTAGACAATGTTCTATTGACTACTTCAGTTTGTCCATCAGTTTGGGGTGACAAGTAGTACTAAAAGCAGTTTAGTCCCCAACTTAGCCCATAAACATCTCCAAAAGTGGCTAAGAAATTTAGTATCACGATCTGAAACAATGGTATTTGGCACACCATGCAAGCGAATAATTTCACGAAAGAACAAATCAGCAACATTGACAAAGATCATCGCTTTTATGACATGGTATAAAGTGTGCCATTTTCGAGAATCTATCCACGACAACAAATATGCTATCCTCCCTTCTTTGTTCTAGGTAAACCTAAAACAAAGTCCATAGATATATCCTCCCAAGGAACACTAGGTACAGGCAAAGGCATATATAAACCATGAGGATTGAGTCGTGACTTAGCTTTTTGACATGTAGTGCAGCGAGCAATAAAACGCTCAACATCCCGCCTCATCTTTGGCCAAAAGAAATGTGTAGCAAGTACGTCCTCCGCCTTCTTCACGCCAAAGTGTCCCATTAGTCCTCCTCCATGCGCCTCCGCAACAACAAAAGACGAACGGAGCTAGCTGGAATGCATAGCTTGTTAGCACGAACACAAATCCATCATTAACGACAAACTTGTTCCATGTTCTTCCTTCTTTACAATTCTGCAATACATCTTTAAAATCAGCATCATGCACATATTGATCTTTGATGGTCTCCAAACCAAATATTTTGAAGTCAAGTTGTGAAAGCATAGTATAGCGATTTAGACAATGCATCAACAATAACATTTTCTTTACCCTTCTTGTGTTTAATGACATAAGGAAAGTCTCAATGAATTCAACCCATTTAGCATTTCTACGATTCAGTTTAGCTTGACTTTTAATATGTTTCAAAGATTCATGATCGAAATGTATAACAAATTCTTTGGGCCATAAATAATGTTGCCATGTTTCTAAAGTCCTAACAAGAGCATATAATTCTTTATCATAATTAGAGTAATTCAGACTAGGCCCACTCAATTTTTCGTAAAAGTATGCAACAGGTTTGCCATCTTGTAATAACACACCTCCTAATCCAATTCCACTAGCATCACATTCAAGCTCAAAAGTCTTATTAAAATCAGGAAGTTGGAGTAAAGGAGCATGTGTCAACTTATCTTTCAACACCGTGAAGGCTTCTTCCCATGCGGTACCCCAAACAAAAGGCACATCCTTCTTTGTAAGCTCGTTGAGAGGTGCAGCAATGGTGCTGAAATCTCTCACAAAACGCCTATAGAAACCAGCGAGGCCAAGGAAACTCCTCACTTGTGTGATCGTTTTGGGCTGCGCCAACTCTCAATAGCTTCAATCTTGGCTTTATCAACTTCAATTCCTGTGGAGTAACAACATAGCCAAGAAAAGATACTCGGTCGGTGCAAAAGGTGCACTTCCCAAGGTTACCAAACAAACGTGCATCACGAGAGCATTAAAAACAGCACGTAAATGTTCCAAATGTTCTTCCAAAGATTTGCTATAAATCAGTATATCATCAAAATAGACTACCACAAATCGTCCAATGAAAGCACGTAAAACTTCGCTCATTAATCTCATGAAAGTACTAGGTGCATTAGTTAACCCAAAAGGCATGACTAACCACTCATATAATCCAAACTTAGTTTTAAATGCTGTTTTCCATTCATCTCCCAATTTCATACGAATTTGATGGTATCCACTACGCAAATCAACTTTGGAGAATATTGTAGAGCCACTCAATTCATCAAGCATATCATCTAGCCTAGGAATAGGGTGACGATAACTAATAGTAATATTATTGATGCCTCTACAATCAACACACATACGTGACGTACCATCCTTTTTCGCACTAGAATAATAGGAACAGCACAAGGACTAAGGGATTCGCGATATAACCTTTGTCGAGCAGCTCCTGACTTGACGATAATCTCCTTCGCCTCCTCCGGATTGGTACGGTATGGTGCACGGTTGGGTAATGATGCACCGAATTAAGTCAATTTGATGCTCAATCCTCGAATAGGTGGTAATCCGGTGGCACGCCTTGTGGAAAGACGTCGGCGAACTCCCGCAAAATGTTAGTGACAGCAGGGGCAAAGAGGAAGGCACGTCCTCGAATGAAAATAATGCCTCATTGCACACAAAAGCATAGCAAATAGATTTGCTAAAATCTAGCTCATCAATATCAGATTTGGTGGCAAGTAAACATGCACTTTTCAATTTAATTTCAGAAGCAACAGAGATGGTTTATTATTAGGCTTCATGTGTTGCTCAAATTCTTTTGCCACAATCTGATTTTCACTCTTATTTTCTCCTGTTTTGCTTTATTAGCTCTATTAATATCATCTTTCAAAATGGACTCAGGAGTCATAGGAAGCAAAGTAATATTTTTATCCTTATGAACAAGAGTATACTGATTGTTTCTACCATGGTGTACAGAATTTTTATCAAATTGCCATGGTCTACCAAGTAACAAGGAACATGCTTGCATAGGTACCACATCACAATCAACATAATCAGCATATGTAGAGATACTAAAATGCACACGAACAGACGTGTTACCTTAACCTTGCCGCTGTTGTTGAACCATTGGATGTAGTAAGGATGTGGATGTGGTCTTGTGGTGAGAGATAGCTTCTCCACCATCTCCATGCTAGCCAAGTTGTTGCAGCTCCTCCATCTATGATGACGCTAATAGAACGCTCCTTCACAACTCCTTTGTATGGAACAAATTATGCCTCTGATTTTGCTCAGCTTGTGTAACCTGCACACTCAAAACACGTTGAGCAACTAAACATTCATACCTGTCAAGATCTTCAAAGAGCCATGTATTGTGTCTCATGATCGAATCATCTCCACCGTGTTCCTCATGTGTAATAAGAGCCAAAGTCTCCTCATCATAGTCACTAGCGGACTCATACCCACCATCCTCGGTAGCAATCATCACACGCTGAGATTTGCATTCTCTCAAAAATGTCCTCTTCCCTTACAACGACGACAAATAATATCACTTGTGTGCCTGTTGACGCCATGGAAGAAGAAGAGCTCTATGCAGGCCCGGCAGGTGTGCTCTTGGCAGATAGTGGTGGTTGTGCCTGCTTTCTTGTATCACGGTTGGAGGTGGCACCAAGGAGGTGATGGTGCGGTGGAAGTAGATGATGCACGTGGTGTCCATGATGAAGGTCGACCTGCGAGAAAAGTTAGTGCGCCGCCAATGCTCGCCGATCCTGCACTTCACGCTCAGCTTTACAAGCAAGATGGAATAAACGAGTGATATTATTATAATCCTTATAGTCTAGAATGGTCTGAATCTCTATTTAATCCACCCGAAAACGTGCAAGCATAGCTTCATTCTCCTCAACAATACCACATCTAATCAAGCCAGTTTGTAATTCCCGATAATATTCTTCTACAGAATTTTTCCTTGTCTTAAGCGCTGCAATTTCTGAAGTAATTCACGTTGATAATATGGTGGAACCCAACGAGTACGCATAGCAGTTTTCAAAGCAGCCCAAGTAGCTGGAACAGGATATAATCTACAATGTTCGGACCACCAAACACATGCAAAGCTAGTGAAAGCACAAACAGCAGCAGGAACACGCCTCTCCTCGGGATATTGTAAACATGTAAATCGTTGTTCAGTTTCTAACTCCCAAGTAAGATATATATCAGAACATATCTACCCTCAAATGGTGGAATATTCAATTTCAGTTTAGGAGATGGTCATGATCTCGCACTGAGGGGAGCCCTAACATTGCCATTATTTGCATGTGGACGACCTGGTGGTTGTGGTGCTGGTGGTTGCACGTAGTTCGATGTTGATCAACCTCATCCTCGTAATCTTCCACATAATCATCCTCGCCGGTACCAGCAGCAGATGGCAGGAGCCAAAGAAGCACCAACAGCTGTAGCAGCGGCACCAGAATTTTGTCCTGGCTCAATAGGAACACGCTGAGCTCGTCCATACTGATTCGGAAGGGGCGTGGTTGTTGTCGCAGAGGTGCGATAGGTGCAGCCGGCGGTGGTTGTGGAAAACGCGCGAGCAATTCATCAAACTTGCTATCAAGCTTTGTTTCAAACGCCTTCTCAATGCCATCTATCTTCTCCATGGCCTCGTCAAATCTGTTTACCACATCTTGCACCTGTCCAATCATCATTTGCTGAAACTTATCATGTAGCTGTTTGTTTGTCGTTTCTCCCAATCAGTCTCATCGGCCTGTGTTCCTGCCATGGTTAGCAGCAATAGAACACACAAGAATATGATCCTCTGAGACTACTAGGAAGTGGTGGTGGTGGTGTGGTGGACAGTCACAAATCCGTGAAGCAAATCTCAAATTCTTACCAGTTCTTACCCAGCAGCGGTGGTGATCGGCAACCGTTGTAGTCAAAACTCTCAAAGCTTGGCTATAGCGATTACCGGGAAGAATCAAACGCACGACGAGATGTATGTGGAGCTGGGAAGGCTTATAATATGGTAGCAAAAAGGTCAAGCAATAATCAATTCGAGAGATGCAAAGTTGAATAAACGCTCAACGACGTGATCTTGTGCTGGTCCTAGGCTAGACCGTGCTAGAGACGCGAGCCTAGAACACTAACAAAATCACGGCGCTGCACGTAAACAAGGGAGGAGCACACTCTGAATTTTTTTTCTTTTTTTTTTTCTTTTTTTGCACTTTTTTTCCTCCTTTTTTTTTTTTTTTTGCTCATAACAAATTTTTTTTCAAAAAGTCTACAAATGGTCTAAAAACTGCCTAGCCAGAATTTTTTTTTTTGAAACTGAACTATTTTTCTTCTCATGGATGGCTTGAAGTTGGGGAGTCCTCTGCTGTCACGACTTCGGAGTATCGCGTGATCTGGAACTCGAGAACAATGCAACAATTCTCGGACTCGGACTAGGACTGGTGGCGGAGATGAATCTGGTGGAACTCGGACTGGTGGCGGAGATGAATCTGGTGGAACTTGGACTGGTGGCGGAGATGAATCTGTGGAACTTCGGATGGTGGCGGAGATGAATCTGGTGGAACTTCGGACTGGTGGCGGATATATGTTGCGGGTGGACTCGGATGGGCGTGATGGCGGCGGATATGTGGTGGCGATATGGATTCGGATTGGCGGTGAATATGTGGTGGTGGTATATGGCAGCGGCGACGTGACAACCTGTGAATGAACTCAAACTCTAAAAGACTAGACGCTAAGACCAGCAACTTGACACGACGATGCAACCGCAAATTCAACAAAGCAAATACTGAAAAGATTATGCAAAGGCTCGATTGGTTCGGATGGGATGAACTAACCCTAATTTTTTTTGGCTTTTTCGTGGACTATAGGTATGAAGAATGACTCGATCTAAACTACGAAAAACTCGTAAAATCTCACCGAGCAACCCGGAAATCTGATACCACTTGATAGAGGCAAAGGTGTCCCGCCTTTCGATGAGATGGTGGATTTCGCTTTGGTTGAAGTCGACTTTGACGATCCGACTACGAAGTGCAAGGACGTCGCGCCTTAGCAATCGCTAAACCAACTCCGAGAGGTTATTGACCACGCCGAGCACGATCAACCTGACCACGAGGGTCTATTTCCTACGAGCAAACGAAGAACAAGCAAGAAACTGATATTGCAATCTAGATATTGCGAATATAAGATGAAAGCTTTATTGATCAAGGTGGGGTTCTGTGGCGCTTTGTCCAGTCGTTGAACACAAACGGCACGCTGGTTGCAGCTATGGCGAACTTTTGATCTAAACAAAACCCAAAGTCTAAACGGTGCCCTAAGGGCTGTATATATGGAGGAAGAGGGGAGAATTTCGTGGCCCTTGGTGGAGGGGTCCAAACTAACCCTATCTCTTGTTTCCCCACACATACGGACTCTAAAAATAGCCTATACTAATGTATTTCGAAATTACATGGGCCTGGCCCAATAATAAGGTGACGAGCACCTAGAATAGCCTCTGGACGAAATTTATGAAGTGGCATCTTGTATATTTCGTCCAAGGCTTCATGCACTCATTATGGTGGCTTCAAAGTCCTGAAATCATCACTTGTAACTCCATTCTTGTCCCCTTGCGCATGCCATCATCTCCATGCTTGTTCTTGCTCCAATGTTCATCCTTCTCCAAGCGAGGCCCTTCATTTGTAAGCACAACAAATGTATCCAATTTAGGCAGCATCATATTCTCATGAACATTAGAATCATTACCAAGAAACGAAAGTACCTGTAATTTAGTTGGCGTCTTGTGAGCTCTAGTAATTGGTCCAGTATGTATAGCAGCAGGGGCTGTGGGTGTAACAATGGTATTGATGTCCTCATCAGCTATGCATTCCAGCTAGCTCCGTTCGTCTTTTGTTGTTGCAGGAGGCGCATGGAGGAGGACTAATGGGACACTTTGGCGTGAAGAAGACTGAGGATATACTAGCTACACATTTCTTTTGGCCAAAGATGAGACGGGATGTTGAGCGTTTTGTTGCTCGCTGCACTACATGTCAAAAAGCTAAGTCACGACTCAATCCTCATGGTTTATATATGCCTTTGCCTGTACCTAGTGTTCCTTGGGAGGATATATCTATGGACTTTGTTTTAGGTTTACCTCGAACAAAGAAGGGGAGGGATAGCATATTTGTTGTCGTGGATAGATTCTCGAAAATGGCACACTTTATACCATGTCATAAAAGCGATGATGCTGTTAATGTTGCTGATTTGTTCTTTCGTGAAATTATTCGCTTGCATGGTGTGCCAAATACTATTGTTTCAGATCGTGATACTAAATTTCTTAGCCACTTTTGGAGATGTTTATGGGCTAAGTTGGGGACTAAACTACTTTTTAGTACTACTTGTCACCCCAAACCGATGGACAAACTGAAGTAGTCAATAGAACATTGTCTACTATGCTTAGGGCTGTTTTGAAGAATAATAAGAAAATGTGGGAAGAATGCTTGCCTCATATTGAATTTGCTTATAATCGTTCATTGCATTCTACTACTAAGATGTGCCCTTTTGAAATTGTGTATGGTTTCCTACCTCGTGCACCTATTGATTTATTGCCTCTTCCATCTTCGGAGAAGGTTAATTTTGATGCTAAAGAACGTGCTGAATTGATTTTAAAATGCATGAGTTAACTAAGGAAAACATTGAGCGTATGAATGCTAAATATAAACTTGCTGGAGATAAGGGTAGAAAACATGTTGTGTTTGCACTGGAGATCTTGTTTGGTTACATTTATGTAAGGATAGATTTCTGATTTGCGAAAATCAAAGCTAATGCCACGTGCTGCTGGTCCCTTTAAAGTGTTGGAGAAAGTAAATGATAATGCATATAAACTTGAGCTGCCTGCAGATTTTGGGGTTAGTCCCACTTTTAACATTGCAGATTTGAAGCCATATTTGGGTGAGGAAGATGAGCTGCCGTCGAGGACGACTTCATTTCAAGAAGGGAGGATGATGAGGACATCAATACCATTGTTACACCCACAGCCCCTGCTGCTATACATCTTGGACCAATTACTAGAGCTCACAAGACGCCAACTAAATTACCAGGTACTTTCGCTTTCTTGGTAATGATTCTAATGTTCATGAGAATATGATGCTGCCTAAATTGGATACATTTGTTTTGCTTACAAATGAAGGGCCTAGCTTGGAGAAGGATGACCATTGGAGCAAGAACACACATGGAGTTGATGGCATGCAAGGGGATCAAGAACGGAGTTACAAGTGATGATTTCAGGACTTTGAAGCCACCATAAGGGGTGCATGAAGCCTTGGACGAAATATACAAGATGCCACTTCATAATATTCGTCCATAGGCTATTCTAGGTGCTGCGTCACCTTATTATTGGGCCAGGCCCATGTAATTTCGAAATACATTAGTATAGGCTATTTTTAGAGTCCGTATGTGTGGGGAAACAAGAGATAGGGTTAGTTTGGACCCCTCCACCAAGGGCCACGAAATTCACCCCTCTTCCTCCATATATACAGCCCTTAGGGCACCGCTTAGACTTGGGTTTTGTTTAGATCAAAAGTTCGCCATAGCTGCAACTTCGCGTGCCGTTTGTGTTCAACGACTGACAAAGCGCCACAGAACCCCACCTTGATCAATAAAGCTTTCATCTTATATTCGCAATATCCAGATTGCAATCTCAGTTTCTTGCTTGATCTTCGCTTGCTCGCAGGAAATAGACCCTCGTGGTCAGGTTGATCGTGCTCGGCGTGGTCAATAACCTCTCGGAGTTGGTTTAGCGATTGCTAAGGCGCGACGTCCTCACACGCCAGTAGTCGGATCGTCAAAGTCGACTTCCACCAAAGCGAAATCCACCATCTCATCGAAAAGACGGGACACCTCTGCCTCTATCGGTTGGGTAATGATGCACCGAATTAAGTCAATTTGGTGCTCAATCCTCGAATAGGTGGTAATCCGGTGGCACGTCTTGTGGAAAGACGTCGTGCGAACTCCTGAAAATGTTAGTGACAGCAGGGGCAAAGAGGAAGGCACGTCCTCGAATGAAAATAATGCCTCTTTGCACACAAAAGCATAGCAAACAGATTTGCTAAAATCTAGCTCATCAATATCAGATTTAGTGGCAAGTAAACATGCACTTTTCAATTTAATTTCAGAAACAACACTAGATGGTTTACTATTAGGCTTCATATGTTGCTCAAATTCTTTTGCCACAATCTGATTTTCACTCTTATTTTTCTCCTGTTTTGCTTTATTAGCTCTATTAATATCATCTTTCAAAATGGACTCAGAGTCATAGGAAGCAAAGTAATATTTTTATCCTTATGAACAAGAGTATACTGATTGTTTCTACCATGGTGTACAGAATTTTTATCAAATTGCCATGGTCGACCAAGTAATAAGGAACATGCTTGCATAGGTACCACATCACAATCAACATAATCAGCATATGTAGAGATACTAAAATGCACACGAACAGTACGTGTTACCTTAACCTTGCCGCTGTTGTTGAACCATTGGATGTAGTAAGGATGTGGATGTGGTCTTGTGGTGAGAGATAGCTTCTCCACCATGATGTAGGGTGGAACCCTAATTAAATCGATCTTTCACGTTTGGAGTGGGATCCTCGAAGAACACGATGAACACGGGAAGAACGGGAGAAATCACAAGGGGAAACACTCAAGAACAAGTCCAATCACACATCCACTAGACAATCAAACACACAAGATCACAAGGTACATGAACAACAAAGGGAAAGATACAAGGTAAGGTTCATCTCCAAGAGGAGGTCTTGATGATATCTTAGATGGATCTTCCCTAAAGAGGGGTCTTGTATCCGCAGGGGGATCTTCTCCTAGATGGAGGTCTTGGCCTCCAATGGAGTAGTGGTCTCTCTCTCTCAAGAGTAGAGATAGGTAGGAGCAAAGATCACTTAAGAATGAGCTATCACTTTGCTAACCCCTAGAAAGGAGGTGGAGGAGGTCTATTTATAGCCCAAGGGGCGAAGGGGTAAGTGGAGGGCGAAGGGGTACACGGGCTTCGGCCCAAGTCACGCACGCATGCGGGGTCTGGATGATCCGGATGGTGGCCCGGATGATCCGGGTGTCGGGGATCCGGATGATGAGGACATGACTACCTTGGATAAGACCAAAAATATTGCATACATGCATATTTGTCGGTGATTTCTAGTGCAAACTATTCAATAATATATTTATGTTATCCGAACAAAATACTTCACATACTTTTGTGTTTTGTCTAATTGCAGGTGTATGGGACATTTGTACAATCCACATATGAAGATAAGGAAAAGGAGAAGTTTAGGTGCTGTTCAAAAGTCTTCTCACGTCACTTTTGGGCCAAGACAAGATAGAGTCCAAGTCTCTCACGTTCTGGATTCAGATTCGGACTGCACAGAAATACCTGAATCAAAACGTCAACAACTTTTTCATACGGACTCGAATTGGGTGATTCTTTTTTTGTTGGAAAGTAGATTTCATTCTCTTTCCAGCACAGTTGGAATCACCTTAAAAGCCGTCCGGAGCGTTGAGTTGTGGACGAAACAATCTGACGCTGCACCGAATCCGAGTCAAACTACAAGTCCAAAGGTGTTACGTCACCTTCACTTGGGCCCATTGGCCTTGTACGACCTAGGGTTAGTTTTAGGCTGCCTTGGGACGTCCTCCCACCTCCTTGGCCGCCACCCCTTGCTCCTATATAAGTAGATCCATCTAGTAGCTTTTCCTTGGGATTTGTTTAGTTAAAGTTAGCCATTGCAACTTCGTACTTCGTTTGTGTCCAACGACCAGACCAAGACCGCTTACGGATCCCCACCTTTATCAATACTTCATACATACTCGCAATATTCAGATTGCTTTTATCATATTCTTGCTTGTTCTTCGATTGCTTGCAGGAATAGACCTTCGTGGTCAGGTTGATTGTGCTCCGGCGTGGTCAATAACCTCTCGGAGTTGGTTTAGCGATTGCTAAGGCGCAACGTCGTGCACGTTTGTAGTCGGATCGTCAAAGTCGTCTCCACCAAATCGATAGTTATCATCTCATCGAAAGATCGGGACACCCCGCCTCTATCAAGTGGTATCAGTTTTCAGGTTGCTCGGTGAGATTTTACAGTTTTTCATAGTTTAGATCGCATCTGTCATTCATACCTATAGTCCATGAAAAAGCCACAAAAAAAGTTAGATCTGTTCATCCTTTATCCAAGCCAGTCTGAGCCTTTGCAATTTTCTATTCGTTGCTTGCATAGTTGAATTATCGGTTGCATCGTCATGTCAGTTGCTGGTCTTAGTGTCTAGTTCCTTTAGAGTTTCGAGTTCTGTTCACATTAGTCACGCCACCGCTGCATCATTATCCCTTCCGTTGTCCACCATCCCATCTATTAGTTTCCACCACGTGCTACGCGCTGTTCATTGTCATAATCATAGTTGTGGTCATTCACATCTTCGCCTGATCCAATCTGCATCTTATCTAGTTTGTCTTGGAAGGAGGGAGAAAAAAAAAGAGAGAAAAAAGGAAAGAAAAAAAAAGAAAAAGAAAAAGAGAGAAGAAAAAGAAAAAAAAGTGTGCGAAAAAAAAGAGAGAAGAAAAAAAACGGATCTATCTAGAATCAATCTCGTACCTGAATTCGGATTGGAATCTGTTTTGCGCACTGTTCAGTAAAACGGGTGTATCTTCCTCATATGAAGTCCGTTTTGGCTCCGTGAGTACTCAAATTGAAGCTAGCGACGAGCCGCATCTAAATAGTTGCAGAAGCTAGTTCAATATTTGCCACCTCAAAATCGTCTTCTAAATAGGTCTTTTTGCCCTCCGAAGTTCGTGAGCACAGCTTGTTCCAATTTTTCAGGCCAGTTTTAGAATTCTTTGACTCCTCATATCAACTCGGAATTGAGTGATTCTTTTTGCATTGGAAAGCTTGAGTTAGTAGCATTCTTTGAAAATTTATCAGAAAATTGGCTCAAACTTTTCAAGAGGAAAGTTGGAGAGAGAGTTGTTGTATATCCTGCGTGGCAGTTGTTTTTCATCATTATCTTCACTTATATCTTGCTGTCAAGAGCTACTTAGTATCCTTCATTGATGCTAGTTGTGCTACGCCATGACCTCATTAGTGTTCTAGGCTCGCGTCTCTAGTCCGGTCTAGCCTAGGACCAGCACAGTACCGTCGTTGAGCGTTTATTCAACATTGCATCTTTGAATTGATTATTGCTAAATTTTTGCTACCATATATAGCCAACCCAGCTCCACATATTTCTACACCGTGTATACGTACGTTCCCCTGGCAATCGCTTTACACAATCTTCAGAGTTACTTGACACCGCTGGTTGCCTGTCACCACCTGCCGCATGGTAAGAACTTGTAAGATATTGATATTTGCTTTACTGTGAGCACTTTACAACCACATCCTAGTAGTTCATAGGAACATTATTCTGGAATTTTGTTTCTTGTTTCTACTAATCATGACAGGTTCGGAGATAGAAGTTCTTGGACGACGGACACATCTTCACCATCACGAGTTGGGACAACACACACAACCACATGGTCAGGTTATCTCTTTACCGTCATTTGAGGGTAGATTTAATCCAGCTATTTATCTAGCTTGGGAGTTTGAAGTAGAACAAGTTTTTAGTAACCATGACTTTTCTGAACTTGAGCGAGTCTGAGCTGCCACTAGAGCATTTACTGGTTTTGCTTCAGTTTGGTGGAGTGTGCATTGTAAGAAAAATATTGATAACCAACCCACAACTTGGAAAGATTTGAAATATGTAATGAGACAACATTTTTCCCTCCTTACTATCGCCGTGAATTGCTTCATAAATTTGAACAATTTAAACAAGGCAATAACACTGTTCATGCTTACTACCAAGAGTTCAAATCTTATATACATCATTGTGACATAGAAGAATCTGAGGATAATACAATGAATAGATTTTTGGTGGTTTGAACCATGATATTCAGGCAAGATTTCAGTATATTCCTCGTTGCATTACTGGTATGTATGTTACGTGCTTGTACCTTTGAGAGACAGATTCTGAGGAGGATGCATTGGGTGACTACAACAACTACAATTCCAGTTCATGCTCACCACCGCGGTTGGTTCCTCCACCGTTGCACCTACTAGAGCAGCCCCACCTCGGGCGCGACATCATCTCAAGAGTATGGTGCATTGTCTATGTCTGTACCTACATCAGCTACGTCTTTGTGACAAGGTAACAGTAAAGGTATTGATGATATAACTTTACATGAGAATGATGCATTCGTAGTTAACTTGAATGCATCATGTGTTGAGTTACCTGTGATTTGAGCACATCACCTATTTTAGAGAATCTTGAAACTGTCATGAATCGTCATGTGATCAAACAACTGAAATACCAACAATTTTGAGTGCACCCATTGAATTAACTGTTGATGCAAAAGAATCAATGTTTAATCATTTTGATATGACCTCTAATCTTGGTGATGATTCTGTGTCGAATGACTCATTGCATGTTTGCTTATCTAAGCATGTTGTAGCATGTAAATTTGATTCAAATAAGGTTTATTCACCAATGTTGGGATGGTTTAATGATGAACATTGTCAAACTTTTGAAATAAATAAGAGCTTCACTTATATGTGCAAACTGAGTTGCAATATTTTCATGCCTTCTAGTTCTTGTGCTAATTTGTTGGCTTTAGATTTTATGAACTATGCAAGTTACTCATCTATTAATGTGTCATATATGCAAAAATCAAGGAAGTAAAATGGATGACGTATACATTTACAACATGTACACCTTGTCTCTTTT
>JAHHZJ010002777.1:0-21002 GCA_021437245.1 Aegilops speltoides | reverse complement strand
GAGATTTTACAGCTTTAAATAGTTTAGATCGAGTCTGTTCTTCATACCTACAGTCCACGAAAAAGCCAAAAAAAATTAGGGTTAGGTCATCATATCCGAACCAATCGAGCCTTTGCATAATCTTTTTCAGATTTGCGTTGTTGAATTTGCGGTTGCATCGTCGTGTCTAGTTGCTGGTCTTAGAGTCTAGTCTTTTAGAGTTTGAGTTCGGTCATAAGTTGTCACGCCGCCCAAGACCATCATCATCGCCCCTGCCATCTACCACCACCGCTTATCCGCCACCGCTTCGAATCCGTATCCATATACCACCACCGCTGCCATATACCACCACCGTTGCCATATACCACCACCATATATCCACCACCAATCCGAGTTCCTTGCGTATTCGATTTGTTTTCGGGATCCATCTAATTTCCGATTCGTGTTTCCTTGTCTGAGTAGGTTTCGGATTCCAGCAATCTTTTGTCGTCCGTAGAAGAGGTTGGTTTCCAAAAAAGAGTCCGGAAACCACCCTCCGTTTAGGCCCAAAATTTTCCAAAAACGCACGGGATAAAAAAATTTCTGGCTATCCTATTTTTAGGTGTTTCTAAGCGTATTGAGCGATCGCCGTTATAGAAAGTTTTTTGACCCGTTTCAGTTTTGGGTCCGGCAATCGAAAAAAAAAATTGTCGAAAAATTTCGTGCCCATCCTGTCGGTTTGACTGGAAGAGTTTTGAGACACTTTCGCCATTATAGTGATTTTTCGCAAAAAAAAAGCAGCGAAAAAAAAGCGGCAAAAAAAAAAAGAGGAGCGAAAAAAATTCAGAGTGTGCTTTTCCTTTGTTTACGTGCAGCGCCGTGATTTTGTTAGTGTTCTAGGCTCGCGTCTCTAGCACGGTCTAGCCTAGGACCAGCACGATACCGTCGTTGAGCGTTTATTCAACTTTGCATCTCTGATTTGATTATTGTCACCCTTTTGCTACCATATTATAAGCCTTCCCAGCTCCACATACATCTACGTCGTATGCTTTGATTCTCCCCAGTAATCGCTATAGCCAAGCTTTGAGAGTTTTGACTACAACGGTTGCCGATCAACACCTTTCTTTGGGTAAGAACTGGTAAGAATTTGATATTTGCTTCACGGTTTGTGACATCCACCACACCACCACCACCACTTCCTATTAGTCTCAGAGGATCATATTCTTGTGTGTTTCTATTGCTGCTAACCATGGCGGGAACACAGGCCGATGAGACTGATTGGGAGAACTCGACAAACAAACAGCTACATGATAAGTTTCAGCAAATGATGATTGGACAGGTGCAAGATGTGGTAAACAGATTTGACGAGGCCATGGAGAAGATAGATGGCATTGAGAGGACGTTTGAAACAAAGCTTGATAGCAAGTTTGATGAATTGCTCGCGCTTTTCCACAACCACCGCCGGCTGCACCTATCGCACCTCTACAACGACAACAACTTCGCCCCTTCCGAATCAAGATGGACGAGCTCAGCGTGTTCCTATTGAGCCAGACAAAATTCTGGTGCCGCTGCTCTCGCTGTTGGTGCTTCTTTGGCTCCTCGCTACTGCTGCTGCTGGTACCGACGAGGATGATTATGTGGAAGATTATGAGGATGAGGTTGATCAACATCGAACTACGTGCAACCACCAGCACTAGAACCACCAATTCGTCCACATGCAAATAATGGCAATATTAGGGCTCCCCTCAGTGCGAGATCATGACCATCTCCCTAAACTGAAATTGAATATTCCACCATTTGAGGGTAGATATGTTCACGATATATATCTTACTTGGGAGTTAGAAATCGAACAACGATTTACATGTTTACAATATCCCGAGGAGAGACGTGTTCCGCTTTGTTTGTGCTTTCACTAGCTTTGCATGTGTTTGGTGGTCTGAACATTGTAGATTATATCCTGTTCCAGCTACTTGGGCTGCTTTGAAAACTGCTATGCGTACTCGTTGGGTTCCACCATATTATCAACGTGAATTACTTCAAAAATTGCAGCGTTTAAGACAAGGAAAAATTCTGTAGAAGAATATTATCGGGAATTACAAACTGGCTTGATTAGATGTGGTATTGTTGAGGAGAATGAAGCTATGCTTGCACGTTTTCTCGGGTGGATTAAATAGAGATTCAGACCATTCTAGACTATAAGGATTATAATAATATCACTCGTTTATTCCATCTTGCTTGTAAAGCTGAACATGAAGTGCAGGATCGATGTGCATTGGCGTGCACTAACTTTTCTGCAGGTCGACCTTCATCGTGGACACCACGTGCATCATCTACTTCCACCGCACCATCACCTCCTTGGTGCCACCTCCAACCGTGATACAAGAAAGCAGGCACAACCACCACTATCTCGCCAAGAGCACACCGCCGGGCCTGCACAGAGCTCTTCTTCTTCCATGGCGTCAGCAGGCACACAAGTGATATTATTTGTCGTCGTTGTAAGGGAAGAGGACATTTTACAGAGAATGCAAATCTCAGCGTGTGATGATTGCTCTTGAGGATGGTGGGTATGAGTCCGCTAGTGACTATGATGAGGAGACTTTGGCTCTTATTACACATGAGGAACACGGTGGAGATGATTCGATCATGAGACACAATACATGGCTGCTGAAGATGCCGACAGTATGAATGTTTAGTTGCTCAACGTGTTTTGAGTGTGCAGGTTACACAAGCTGAGCAAAATCAGAGGCATAATTTGTTCCATACAAAGGAGTTGTGAAGGAACGTTCTATTCAGCGTCATCATAGATGGAGGGAGCTGCAACAACTTGGCTAGCATGGAGATGGTGGAGAAGCTATCTCTCACCACAAGACCACATCCACATCCTTACTACATTCAATGGTTCAACAACAGCGCAAGGTTAAGGTAACACGTCTTGTTCGTGTGCATTTTAGTATCTCTACATATGCTGATTATGTTGATTGTGATGTGGTACCTATGCAAGCATGTTCCTTATTACTTGGTAGACCATGGCAATTTGATAAAATTATGTACACCATGGTAGAAACAATCAATATACTCTTGTTCATAAGGATAAAAATATTACTTTGCTTCCTATGACTCCAGAGTCCATTTTGAAAGATGATATTAATAGAGCTAATAAAGCAAAACAGGAGAAAAATAAGAGTGAAAATCAGATTGTGGCAAAAGAATTTGAGCAACACATGAAGCCTAATAATAAACCATCTACTGTTGTTTCGAAATTAAATTGAAAAGTGCATGTTTACTTGCCACCAAATCTGATATTGATGAGCTAGATTTTAGCAAATCTATTTGCTATGCTTTTGTGTGCAAAGAGGCATTATTTTCATTCGAGGACGTGCCTTCCTCTTTGCCCCTCGCTGTCACTAACATTTTGCAGAGTTCACCGACGTCTTTCCACAAGGCGTGCCACCGGATTACCACCTATTCGAGGGATTGAGCATCAAATTGACTTAATTCCCTGCATCATTACCCAACCGTGCACCATACCGTACCAATCCAGAGGAGACGAAGGAGATTATCGTCAAGTACAGGAGCTGCTCGACAAAGGTTATATCGCGAATCCCTTAGTCCTTGTGCTGTTCCTATTATTCTAGTGCCGAAAAAGGATGGTACGTCACGTATGTGTGTTGATTGTAGAGGCATCAATAATATTACTATTCGTTATCGTCACCCTATTCCTAGGCTAGATGATATGCTTGATGAATTGAGTGGCTCTACAATATTCTCCAAAGTTGATTTGCGTAGTGGATACCATCAAATTCGTATGAAGTTGGGAGATGAATGGAAAACAGCATTTAAAACTAAGTTTGGATTATATGAGTGGTTAGTCATGCCTTTTGGGTTAACTAATGCACCTAGTACTTTCATGAGATTAATGAGCGAAGTTTTACGTGCTTTCATTGGACGATTTGTGGTAGTCTATTTTGATGATATACTGATTTATAGCAAATCTTTGGAAGAACATTTGGAACATTTACGTGCTGTTTTTAATGCTCTCGTGATGCACGTTTGTTTGGTAACCTTGGGAAGTGCACCTTTTGCACCGACCGAGTATCTTTTCTTGGCTATGTTGTTACTCCACAGGAATTGAAGTTGATAAAGCCAAGATTGAAGCTATTGAGAGTTGGCCGCAGCCCAAAGCGGTCACACAAGTGAGGAGTTTCCTTGGCCTCGCTGGTTTCTATAGGCGTTTTGAGAGATTTCAGCACCATTGCTGCACCTCTCAACGAGCTTACAAAGAAGGATGTGCCTTTTGTTTGGGGTACCGCACGGAAGAAGCCTTCACGGTATTGAAAGCTATGTTGACACATGCTCCTTTACTCCAACTTCCTGATTTTAATAAGACTTTTGAGCTTGAATGTGATGCTAGTGGAATTGGATTAGGAGGTGTGTTATTACAAGATGGCAAACCTGTTGCATACTTTTCGAAAAATTGAGTGGGCCTAGTCTGAATTACTCTACTTATGATAAAGAAGTATATGCTCTTGTTCGGACTTTAGAAACATGGCAACATTATTTATGGCCCAAAGAATTTGTTATACATTCGATCATGAATCTTTGAAACATATTAAAAGTCAAGCTAAACTGAATCGTAGACATGCTAAATGGGTTTAATTCATTGAGACTTTCCTTATGTCATTAAACACAAGAAGGGTAAAGAAAATGTTATTGTTGATGCATTGTCTCGTTGCTATACTATGCTTTCACAACTTGACTTCAAAATATTTGGTTTGGAGACCATCAAAGATCAATATGTGCATGATGCTGATTTTAAAGATGTATTGCAGAATTGTAAAGAAGGAAGAACATGGAACAAGTTTGTCGTTAATGATGGATTTGTGTTCGTGCTAACAAGCTATGCATTCCAGCTAGCTCCGTTCGTCTTTTGTTGTTGCAGGAGGCGATGGAGGAGGACTAATGGGACACTTTGGCGTGAAGAAGACGGAGGACGTACTTGCTACACATTTCTTTTGGCCAAAGATGAGACGGGATGTTGAGCGTTTTATTGCTCGCTGCACTACATGTCAAAAAGCTAAGTCACGACTCAATCCTCATGGTTTATATATGCCTTTGCCTGTACCTAGTGTTCCTTGGGAGGATATATCGATGGACTTTGTTTTAGGTTTACCTCGAACAAAGAAGGGGAGGGATAGCATATTTGTTGTCGTGGATAGATTCTCGAAAATGGCACACTTTATACCATGTCATAAAAGCGATGATGTTTGTTAATGTTGCTGATTTGTTCTTTCGTGAAATTATTCGCTTGCATGGTGTGCCAAATACTATTGTTTCAGATCGTGATACTAAATTTCTTAGCCACTTTTGGAGATGTTTATGGGCTAAGTTGGGGACTAAACTGCTTTTTAGTACTACTTGTCACCCCCAAACCGATGGATAAACTGAAGTAGTCAATAGAACATTGTCTACTATGCTTAGGGCTGTTTTGAAGAATAATAAGAAAATGTGGGAAGAATGCTTGCCTCATATTGAATTTGCTTATAATCGTTCATTGCATTCTACTACTAAGATGTGCCCTTTTGAAATTGTGTATGGTTTCCTACCTCGTGCACCTATTGATTTATTGCCTCTTCCATCTTCGGAGAAGGTTAATTTTGATGCTAAAGAACGTGCTGAATTGATTTTAAAATGCATGAGTTAACTAAGGAAAACATTGAGCGTATGAATGCTAAATATAAACTTGCTTGGAGATAAGGGTAGAAAACATGTTGTGTTTGCACCGGAGATCTTGTTTGGTTACATTTATGTAAGGATAGATTTCTGATTTGCAAATCAAAGCTAATGCCACGTGCTGCTGGTCCCTTTAAAGTGTTGGAGAAAGTAAATGATAATGCATATAAACTTGAGCTGCCTGCAGATTTTGGGGTTAGTCCCACTTTTAACATTGCAGATTTGAAGCCATATTTGGGTGAGGAAGATGAGCTGCCGTCGAGGACGACTTCATTTCAAGAAGGGGAGGATGATGAGGACATCAATACCATTGTTACACCCACAGCCCCTGCTGCTATACATACTGGACCAATTACTAGAGCTCACATGACGCCAACTAAATTACCGTACTTTCGTTTCTTGGTAATGATTCTAATGTTCATGAGAATATGATGCTGCCTAAATTGGATACATTTGTTTTGCTTACAAATGAAGGGCCTAGCTTGGAGAAGGATGAACATTGGAGCAAGAACACACATGGAGTTGATGGCATGCTAAGGGATCAAGAACGGAGTTACAAGTGATGATTTCAGGACTTTGAAGCCACCATAAGGAGTGCATGAAGCCTTGGACGAAATATACAAGATGCCACTTCATAATATTCGTCCATAGGCTATTCTAGGTGCTTCGTCACCTTATTATGGGGCCAGGCCCATGTAATTTCGAAATACATTAGTATAGGCTATTTTAGAGTCCGTATGTGTGGGAAACAAGAGATAGGGTTAGTTTGGACCCCTCCACCAAGGGCCACGAAATTCACCCCTCTTCCTCCATATATACAGCCCTTAGGGCACCGTTTAGACTTGGGTTTTGTTTAGATCAAAAGTTCGCCATAGCTGCAACTTCGCGTGCCGTTTGTGTTCAACGACTGGACAAAGGCGTCACAGTAACCCCACCTTGATCAATAAAGCTTTCATCTTATATTCGCAATATCCAGATTGCAATCTCAGTTTCTTGCTTGTTCTTCGTTTGCTTGCGGAAATAGACCCTCGTGGTCAGGTTGATCGTGCTCGGCGTGGTCAATAACCTCTCGGAGTTGGTTTAGCGATTGCTAAATGCGGCGTCCTCGCACGCTCGTAGTCGGATCGTCAAAGTCAACTTCCACCAAAGCGAAATCCACCATCTCATCGAAAGACGGGACACCTCTGCCTCTATCAGAGGTTGACAAGTATTCATGGGTACCTACACAAAAGAGACACAATCCAAAGAAATTGTGCGCGTGGTAAATGTACACATCATCCATCATGATGTGTATGTGCACGTGTGAGTTAGCACAAGATAAGCAATGCTCAAAGAAATTTGAGGCATCGTATATGAACATGTCATCCATCATGAAAGAATAGTTGTTATGTATGACACGATGGGGACACAAATTGAGCAAACAAGTATATGGCACATCAAAAGCATGTTTGTTCATGGGGAGCATATGGTGCACACAAGTATTGGGATCATGCAATGAATGGGATGGATCAAATTCTCCTAACATGTATGAGGAAACTATGGGGGTCTCCTCATGAGCAATATTGGAAACATCATATGGAGAAAATGGACAACATCCAAAACAATGCATATCCGAAGCTAGGTGGTCATGGCATGGCATATGAGATAAATGATGCAAAGGGAGCATATCAATGTCATTACAAGAGAAACAAATGCCAATAACCATGGGCTTGTCATCTATGGCATATGTGCAAATTGGATTTATTTTAATGGCATATGCATAGTCACTATGAAGAGATTGCAAATAAGACATATGGTTGATCTCATGCATAGCATATGACAAGGCAAGCGGGTTATCAAACATGATGTGACCTAAAGAATTGTCACAAGAAATCCTATGTAACATGGCATCACAACTAATAGACTCCACAATAGAATCATCATACTCATCATAAATGGGCAAAACATCGCATGGGGAAATCATACTAACATGAAGCATGGCAATAGGTGGATCAACATCATGCAAGCAATGAATGTCAAGAATGTCCACTAGTGGGACTAGAGCATCACCTTCACCTATGTTACCTTTGTCATTCCACTCAAGTGGTGTAGGTGAGGAGGGAAAGACCAAATGGTGGTCATCATCATCATCTTGATGGAACCATGTGGGCGGTGCATCATATTCCACCATGGCCATCGTCTTGTCCAAAGGGAGGACGAAGTCGGCGAGGATCGTCGCGTCATCATAAATGGGACCTAGCACCAAATGAGAAGACACAATAGAGGTAGAGGTCAAGTTGTTAGAAATGCAAATGGCCTCACGAGACCGATCAACTATCTCACTCTCTCTATGTGGTGGTTCACTCACTCCCTCAAAATAGGTGCACTCAAACTCAAGTATGGTGGAGTCACTCATCTCACTCAAGTGGTGGGGGTTGTGGCTCTCCTCACATGGGAATTGTGGCAACTCATCATGTATGGGGCTAGTGGTGAAGTCACTCTCACTCTCAATATGGTGGCACAAGTCACTCAAGTCATCATCGTCGCCGTGGTCGAAGGAGAATCCCATGATCAACCATCTCGTCGTGGTCACCGTGGATGAAGGCCAAAGATGGCACATCATCACTCTCGTCGTGGATGAAGGCCGAAGATGGCACATCATCTCTCTCGCCTCCTAAGATGGAAGCATCATCCTTGCTTGCCACTTTGTCGCTAGCCTCCAAAGCTTGGTCCTTGGGAGCATCGTCTTGGAGCTCGTCGGGCTTGGACATCTTGGTGGAACTAGCCTCATGCTTGTCGTAGAGCTTGGTCGCCGTGAAGTTTGCTTGGGGTGGAGAAGCCTTGGCCTTCATGAGTTCTTGTTCCGCCTTGAGAGCACCAATGTAGTAGTCGTCGATGGACTTGTAGTTCTTGAGGACGATGGTCTTGGAGATGTCGTTGTGCAATCCCATCATGAAGTGGAACTTCATCGAAATGGGGTCGTCCACGCCGGCTCGTTGCAAGGCAATCATCATCTCCTTGAAGTACTTGTCGATGGACTTGGATCCTTGGGTGGTGTTCTCCAATTGGCGTCGAAGTTGTTCCGTGTAGGTTGGAGACACAAACTCTCGCCGCAAAGCTTTCTTCGTCTTGGGCCAACTCATGTCGTAGTACTCCGAAGGTGTGTGAAGCCACGATGCCAATGCGTAGTCGTGGAAGTTTCTTGTGGCGCACTTCACTTGATCTTCGGGAGGAACTTGATGTAGCTTGAGGTAGTCATCCATCAAACGCTCCCACTCGAGGTACTCCTCGGGTTCTTGAGTTCCATAGAAAGGAATCGCGTGGTCGATGTCGAGGTCGTAGTAGCTCGTGGAAGTCGTGGTTTTGAGCTTGGGGAGCTTCTCTTGAGCGTAGTCTTGAGGTGCTTGTTGGCGAAGATGCCGTATGTCCGTAGGCGAAGATGCCTTGAAGTCACTTGGCGAAGATGCCAAGGGAGATGGTGAAGTCATTGAGCGGTTGTTGATGTAGAGCTCTTGATCTTCCCGTTCTTGTTGGTGATGGTGTCGATGCCGATTTGATCTTGCCGAAGATGGTAGCTCGGAAGCATGTGCTCTTGAGCGTCTTCTCGAAGATGAGGAAGATCGCTTGTAGGACTTGATGAGGGCTTTGATCTCCTCCATTTTAGCTTGCATCTTGGCGTCGGAGTTGTTGTTCATGGCATCGAACTTCGTCGTTGTTGTTGTAGACCAAGATGAAATGCCCGCCTATCCATCACAAGACTCGAGTAGAGGTGAGTAGGAAATGAGATAAACAATACCAAGTTACCTTTTCCCAATGTTGAGGATGTATCTCGTTTCACTCAATGTGAGATGAAAGAATAGTGGAATTGGTACGGACTTGTTCACTCACACCTATCAAGTAAAGCTTATGGTAGAGCTCGGTGAGGATAGTGGCACAAAAATTTAATGCGAAATGTTAGCAAGAGTCAATAATGTTGAAAAAGATTCACAAATTCATAAGTGAAACAAATGGACCAATAGCAATGAAAGGTACACGGAAACACACACACGGATAGATAAATGGGGTCGTGCAACCAAGGAATGAGCTCAAAATGTGGAATCCACCAAAACGCTCGTGTTGCACAACTCAAGAGAGACGCTAGCACGATTGCTCAATAGGCGGATCGACACTTGTGCACAACCTATAATATGCAAAATGGATATTCTTCTATCCCAAGTATGCTATGTATGTATGGTTCGGTGTGTCTCTCAAGCATGATATCATATGATGTAGATTTGACAATCTTATGTGCAATGGGTATGATGCTATGGCACTTGCTCACGAGCTCTTTGCTCTCTTTTTGCTTAAAAGCTTTATTTTTTCTATGGCCACTTTTGTACAATGCACAAACCAAGATAGCAATTGTGTATATGCGGGAACAAACTTGAGGCACAATGGATGATATGATACCAATATGATATGGTATGTATGCTATGGAAGGTATGGACCACTAATGTGCACAAGTAACGTTGCCGGCAATACTCAAATGGCTAGTCTCGATAGGTAAGTGACGCAAAATGGGCTAGGGGTTAACAAAGCAATTGCAAGGTAATATACAAAGGTGTCGTCGAGGTTACCGTCCTTTCGATGATGAGTGGCGGTGTTCTTGGTGTAGATGAAAGTGCAACTAATCCCCGGGTGGTTTTGGTAATTAATAACAACATATATATCATTGAACTAATAGTTTCTTGAGAATCATTTCAGAAAGTTCATTGATATGGGTATGGCAATGATGAAGAAGTGGACCCTCAAAATGCTAAGGAAAACATTGGCAAAAGCTCAAGACTCCATTTTGGTTTAGTGATCCAAGATCACATTGAGTCTATAGGAAAGCCAATACTATTAAAAGGATGAGGTTATGTTAATGATCTGGTTGCTCAAAGTGCTTAGTGATACATCTCCCAAACCATCAGCAATCTTTCATTCCAATATACACTCATAAGTAATATCGGTCCCACCGATTCCATAAACTCACCACACCGAGATGAACCACCTCACCACAAAGCCAAACCCTAGAAATTTCGGATTTTCCGATTCGAACTCGGTCTCACGAAACTAGTGTTGCCAAGCTTCAGAATACATCATCAAATCGGTGTCACCGAGATGATAAAGTCGGTCCCACCGAGATTGGCAAACCCTAGTCTTTGGAAAAATCGGACTCACTGAGATTGTATTTTCGCTCCCACCGAAAAGCCCAACGTTCACAAGATTTGAACTTTCGGTCTCACCGAGTTGTCAACTTCGGTCTGACCGAGATTGGTCAAATGTGTGTAACGGTTGGATTTTGTGTGGAGGCTATAAATACCCCTCCACCTCCTCTTCATTCGTGGAGAGAGCCATCAGAAAGAACTACCACTCCTACCTTACATTTCTGAGAAGAGAACTACCTACCCTTGTGTTGAGATCAAGTTGCTCCACTCCCACCATATGAAACTTGATTTCTAGCCTTCCCAAGTTGCTTTCCACTCAATCCTTTCTTCCACCACAGCCAAATCAGTGAGGAGAGTTGAGTGTTGGGGAGATTATCATTTGAAGCACAAGAGCAAGGAGTTCATCATCATCAACACCATCTATTACCTTTTGGAGGGTGGTGCCTCCTAGATTGGTTAGGTGTCGCTTGGGAGCCTCCGTCGAGATGTGGAGTTGAACCAAGAAGTTTGTAAGGGCAAGGAGATCGCCTACTTCGTGAAGATCTACCCCGAGTAAGGCTAGTCCTCCGTGGGCGTATGCCATGATGGCATAGACAAGGTTGCTTCTTCGTGGACCCTTCGTGGGTGGAGCCCTCCGTGGACTCTCGCAGCCGTTACCCTCCGTGGGTTGAAGTCTCCATCAACGTGGATTGACGATAGCACCACCTATCGGAACCACGAGAAAAATCTCCGTGTCTCCAAATTGCGTTTGCTCTTCTCCACCTCTCTTTACTACATGTGCAATTTACTTTCCGCTGCCAATACTCTAGAATTGCATGTGTAGGGTGATACTTGACTTGATCATCATTGTGAATCTGCCAAAAACTTGTCTTAATCAAAAGGCTAAATTTTTACATTGTCAAGTAGTCTAATCACCCCCCCTCTAGACATACTTTCGATCCTACAAGTGGTATCAGAGCTTTGGTCTCCATTGTATTGGTTTCCATTGCATTGGACTCCATAAGCTTGGTTTCACAACCTAGGAGAGTATGGCGCCTAGTGAGGGTAATTTTCAGAGAGGTCCTTACTTTGATGGTTCAAATTTCGCTAGTTGGAAGCATAAAATGAAAATGCATATTCTTGGACATAACCCCGCCAAGATGGGGCATTATTTGTGTTGGCTTGCAAGGTGAATTCTTCGAGGAAGGAAAAGTTCCGGATCGTGAAGCTACAAATGATGAATTATGGATGTTGCAAAACAATGCTCAAGCTTGTGACATTCTCTTCAATGCTTTGTGTCCCGAGGAGTTCAACAAAATCAGCCGCCTTGAGAATGCAAAAGAGATTTGGGATACTTTGGTCGAAATGCACGAAGGTACCGAGTCCGTGAAGGAATCAAAGCTAGATGTTCTTCAAGGTCAACTTGACAAGTTCAAGATGAAGGAAGGTGAAGGAGTCGCTGAAATGTACTCTAGGCTTGCTCTCATCACAAATGAGATTGCCGGCTTAGGAAGCGAAGAAATGACCGACCGATTCATCATCAAGAAGATTCTCAGAGCTTTGGATGGAAAGTTTGACACCATGTGCACTTTGATCCAAATGATGCCAAACTACAAGAATCTCAAGCCTACCGAAGTCATTGGAAGAATTGTTGCTCATGAGATGACACTTAAAGATAAGGAAGAGCTTCACCACAAGTCAAGTGGTGCTTACAAAGCTACAAGTGATGCTCCCACAACCTCAAGTGACAAGCTAGTTTCCAATGAAGAGATAAGCCTAATGGTGAAGAACTTCAACAAATTCTACAAGAGTAGAAGCAAGGAAAGAAGCTCAAAGTCTAGATCATATGATGAAAAGAGATCTTCAAGTCGTGATCGAATCACACAATTGTGGAAGACCGGACACTACTCAAATGAGTGTTCGGCTCCCCACAAGAGAAGAGAAGAATCTCCAAGAAGAAGAAGCTCAAGAGAAGAGTCACCTCGGAAAGAGAGAAGGAGTAGAGATGATCGTTATGAACGAAGATCCTCTCGGAGAAGCAAGGATTCGGAGAGAAAAGACAAGTCATCAAGGAGCTACACAAGAAGAAAACATCAAGCTCATGTAGGTGAATGGGTCTCCGGCTCCGACTCCGACAATCACTCCGAAAGAAGCTATCACTCCAACTCCGAATACAGTCAAGATGAAGGTGTTGCCGGTCTTGCTCTCGTGTCCTCCAACTCCAACTCCTATGACTTATTTGATTCACCAAATGAGGGAATTGGAAGATGCTTCATGGCTACAGGCCCCAAGGTAACACACCCTGAATTCATTGACTTTGATAGTGATGAGGATGACTTGCTTGGTGAAGATGAGCTTTTACATGACAAAACTAGTGAGCCTAGTAATGATGAACATGCTAGTAGTCTTTATAGTCGAGAAGAGTCGAATGACAATGCTATGAAGGAGATTGAGCGTCTAACTAAAGAACTAAACAATCTTAAGTTAGCTCATGAAACAACTCAAGAAGATCATAGAGAGCTCCTAAGATCTCATGAGAAGCTATGCTTCGAGAAGCTCAATCTAGAGCAAGAACATGAGTTTCTAAAAGCAATCAATGACGATCTTCGAAAGAAGAGTTCTTCATATCTTGCCAAACGACTTCTCTTGTCTAATTTCTTGCCACCTATTAAAACTAAGCATGACAAGCATAAGAAAAATTCTTCATTTAGAAGCAACAATATTGATTCTAGTAGTTCTCTTGATTCCACTAACAATGTTTCAAGCCAAGTTACACTTGAGCAAGAAAATAGTTTATTGAAAGGGATTATAGAGAAAGGTGTCTACAAGAGCCTTGCCGAAGCAAGAACTTTGAGGAAATTGTTCGCAAGCAAGGAAGGCACCGGAAGAATCAAGGAATTGGTTTTGAGCGAAAGTTCAACGCCGAGGGTGTTGAATGGGAAGAAGGTCAATATCCCACTCCAAAGTTTGTTTCTCAAAAGGAGAAGTATGATCCTACTTCTTCCAATGTGGAACAAGCTCAAGATGACCTTCCACCACAAGACCACAAGCTAAAAGGCAAGGACAAGCTTCAAGAGGAGATTGATGCATTTATTGAAGCACCCAAAGCCATGGTCAAGTGGGTTCCCAAGGAAACGCCAAGTTCTACTTCACAAGCTCAACTACAACTCCAAGGATTCCCATCAAGATGATGTGGATCCCAAGAAGAAGAACTAGAGAGTTCTTGAGGGTGACTCCGCCAACATACTTCACTCACATTCATTTTGGCAAGAACTTGTGCAATCAACTTCCACATCTTGCACTAGTTCATGGAGTCACAAACCCTCTTGTTGGTAAGTCAAGGGACAGGGTAATCATTGCTTTCATGGACATCATCTATTGTGAACTTCAATCTATGTCCATGGATATCCTTGTTTGTTCCTTGTGGGACTAACCCATGTAGGTATTGAAAGTGCCCGAATCCAAAGGATTGCTCCCAACTCTTGATGATCTTCATCAACATTAAGCATCCACATCTTCAACATCTACATGAAGTCTTCTACGACAACCCAAGGTTAGTTTGACCCTTTAAAAGGGGTTCTCACATCTAGGGGGAGCTTTGCTCTAAAGAATTGAGCTAAAGCATCTTGAAATGATGTGAACACATTAATGCTTTATGTAAAAGTGGTAACCCCACTTGTGCTTAAACGATGAGTATGACCTATGATCAAATGTTCTCATTTAACTCCTAAGTCAATATACTCATATATAGATGACCTAGTCATCGACAAATTGTGTGATAATAGCTAGTGTTTTGTTTGTGCATGTTTGACACATATTTCATTTGCTATCTTATTGTGTGAGCATGTTGGATGCATCATTTTATCCATTCGAGGACATCCATTTGTTGCTTTGGTCTTTTGGTTTTTCTTTTTGACCAAATGGATGGACAAGAATGCCTAAGTTCCTCCCCTAGCTATCTATGCTTTCTTGTCTCAAATTCTATTCATGCTTATATCACAAACTTTGATCAAGTCATTTTCGGACCCACCGAGTGAGGAGCACTCGGAGCCACCGATCCGTCAAGGGCTAATTTCCAAAACCTTCTAAGTATTTTCGGTCAGACCAACCCACTCAAACTTGGACAGACCGAAAGCACTTGGATTGATCTAGGTTTTCACCTCGGTGAAACCGAGTTGCAAATTTCGGCGTGACCGAAATGTGTAATCGCTTCCTAGATTATCCATCTCGGTGCCACCGAGTTTTACAACTCGGTCCCACCGACAGCAAAAGGGTATATATATCTGAGGGCAGCGCGCGTTGATTCCTTCTTCAAAACGCCTCCCCCAAACCCCTTCTTTGCCGTCCGCCGTGGTCTCCGGATCGTCTCCGTTGTCGCTCAGGCGCCCTCGCCGCAGTCTCCGTCGCCGTCAGCGGACGATCTCTCCGCGCCGTTGCGCCAGAGAGAACTCCACCAAGTTAGGGTGAGTTTCGATCCTCTCGTGCTTCAACCTCCGATTCTATGCACGATTGGTTTGCCTAGCATCTTGCCACGTTTGAGATCTTCCTATCCAGCAGATTAGTTCTTAGAACGAAATTGAGTAAAAGTTTTAGGGTTAGGTTTCCGCGAACACATCTCGGTGAGACCGATTCTACATTCTCGGTATGACCGATTTGGCTTCGGCCATTGATCGCACTTTTCGGTCCAACCGAAGTTGTGCAAATCGGTGTGACCGAAATGAGGATTTAGTGAAACCCTAGTGTTCTCGGCAAGATCGAAACCCATTTCGTCCAACCGAAAGTGGTGTGAATTGTTCTGTGTGAACACTTCGGATTCACCGAATTTTAGCCTCGGTCTGACCGAAATGCATTCTGTGAAAACCTAAAACTGAAATTTGAACTCATTTTTTTGCAAAATCTTCTGCAGTTTGTGATAACTCTTCTATTCTGCCTATACCTAATCTATTCACAGGTTGTCAGCCATGTCAGATGCCAGTGACAGCCAGAACAGGTCTGAATCACCAATTGCTGAGATTTCAGAGGCAGGCACTACTCCTGAGGCCAGCAGCTTTTCAGATGATGGTGAGAGGAGCACACCAAGTGGTTTGGCTCCTGCTGCCACCAGGGCCAGGAAGAAGAAGAATTCTGATGAAGAAGATTCAGATTTCATAGCTGAGGAAGAGATCTCCTCCAAGCCAAAGAGGAAAGTGGTTGCCAAAGAGCATCAAGGGCAACAAACCAAGAAAGGCACCAGCAAAGTGAAGAAGTCCACTATTGCCAAGAAGCTGAGCATGGAAGAAGAAACTTCGAGCAAAGTGAAGAAAACTTCCAAGAGGAAGAGGATTGTGCATGATGAAGCAGCAGATGATGATGATGATGAGGAAGCACCCCAGCCTCCTCAGAAGCCTAAGTTGATGGGTGATGCCATCAGGGCAGGAGCACCTTCAAAGCCTAAGCCATCTGCTCCAGCAAAGGCAGCTCAAGCCAAACCTGCTGCCAAGCCCAAGAAAACTGTCAGGAACATTCCTGCTTCAGAGAAGAAGAAAGACAATGTGCCACCAGCTGAGTCAGATGATGAGGCACCTGTGTTGCTGAAACTCCGTCAGAAATTGCCAATTCACAATGATGCTCATCCTCGAGCTGAAAACATGAAGGAAAGAAAGGATAGAGGTCTCGGGGCTATGGAGACAAGCTGATCCATATGTTTGTGAGGAGAAGGACTGCTGTTGACCCAAGGTTCCACACCAGAGAGCAGCAGGACTTCTATGAGACTGTGCTTATGGACAAGAAGCCCATTGTTGCAGACACTCGCTATGTTGACTGGGCATATATTGATAGTGAAGAGCATAGAGACTTCTTTCCACATGTGCATGAGAGCTTCACTGCATGTGGTGTTGCTGATTTCGTTGGTCAGAAGCTGACAGCTTGGAATGATGAGATGATCATGCAATTCTATGCCACTGCTCATTTCTATCCAGATGGTCAGATCACATGGATGACTGAAGGCCAGAGATTCTCTTCAACTGTTGAAGAATGGGCAGCACTGCTGAATGCTCCAGTGCAGAGACAGGATGATGTTGATGTCTATGGTATTCCCAAGAAAAACCATGAGTCGATGAGGAATATGTACAATGAGGTTGATAGAGGCGGGGGTGTCCCGATCTTTCGATGAGATGATGATAGAGGCGGGGGTGTCCCGATCTTTCGATGAGATGATAACTATCGATTTGGTGGAGACGACTTTGATGATCCGACTACAAACGTGCACGACGTTGCGCCTTAGCAATCACTAAACCAACTCCGAGAGGTTATTGACCATGCCGGAGCACGATCAACCTGACCACGAAGGTCTATTCCTGCAAGCAATCGATGAACAAGCAAGAATATGATAAAGCAATCTGAATATTGCGAATATATATGAAGTACTGATAAAGGTGGGGATCCGTAAGCGGTCTTGGTCTGGTCGTAGGACACAAACGAAGTACACGAAGTTGCAATGGCTAACTTTTAACTAAACAAATCCCCAGCAAAAGCTACTAGATGGATCTACTTATATAGGAGCAAGGTGACGGCCAAGGAGGTGGGAGAACGTCCCAAGGCAGCCTAAAACTAACCCTAGGTCGTACAAGGCCAATGGGCCCAAGTGGAGGTGACGTAACACCTTTGGACTTGTAGTTTGACTCGGATTCTGGTGCAGCGTCAGATTGTTTCGTCCACAACTCAACGCTCCGGACGGCTTTTAAGGTGATTCCAATTGTGCTGGAAAGAGCATGAAATCTACTTTCCAACAAAAAAGAATCACCCAATTCGGAGTCCGTATGAAAAAGTTGTTGACGTTTTGAGTCAGGTATGTCTGTGCAGTCCGAATCTGAATTCAGAACGTGAGAGACTTGGACTCTATCTTCTCTTGGCCCAAAAGTGACGTGAGAAGACTTTTTGAACAGCACCTAAACTTCTCCTTTTCCCTTATCTTCATATGTGGATTGTACAAATGTCCCATACACCTGCAATTAGAAAAACACAAAAGTGTGTGAAGTATTTTTGTTCGGATAACATAAATAGATTATTGAATAGTTTGCTCTAGAAATCACCGACAAATATGCATGTATGCAATATTTTGGTCATATCAAAGGTAGTCATGTCCTCATCATCCTCCCCTTCTTGAAAATAAAGCCGTCCTCGGCGTTGCTTAATCTGAAATGTGGCTAACAACATAGACAAGGTGTACATGTTGTATATGTATGCGTCATCCATTTTTACTTCCCTTGATTTTTGCATATATGACGCATGAATAGATGAGTAACTTGCATAGTTCATAAAATCTAAAGCCAACAAATTAGCACAAGAACTAGAAGGCATGAAAATATTGCAACTCAGTTTGCACATATAAGTGAAACTCTTATTTATTTCAAAAGTTTGACAATGTTCATCATTAAACCATCCCAACATTGGTGAATAAACCTTATTTGAATCAAATTTACATGCTACAACATGCTTAGATAAGCAAACATGCAATGAGTCATTCGACACAGAATCATCACCAAGATTAGAGGTCATATCAAAATGATTAAACATTGGTTCTTTTGCATCAACAGTTAATTCAATGGGTGCTCTCAAAATTGTTGGTATTTCAGTTGTTTGATCACATGGCAAAGTCAAATTATCAATATAATCCTCTAAAATAGGTGGTGTGATCAAAGTAGTGGGTAGCTCAACACATGATGTATTCAAGTTAACTAGGCATGCATCATTCTCATGTAAAAGTGGAAAATCTGTACCTTTGTCATTACCTCTTATAGTCAACTGAGATGATGCAAGCACTCTCGATGGTGATGTGTCACATGGTGGAGATGATGTAGTCCTCGCAACAACGGATGTGGTTGTCATAGTACGCCTAGTAGTTGAATAAACATCTGTATCAACAGTTGGAATGTGCACCGTGCGCTTGTTCTCCTTGTGGGCAACACGTCGTTTTATTTCCTGTTCAGCTTTGCAAGCAAGACGAAACAAATGGTCCATAGGATAACACTCTTCATGAATTAGTATCTCTTGAATATTATGGTTTAATCCTCCCCAAAATCTATCCATAAAATCTTCTTCACTTTCTTCTAAAAATGAGTGCAACAAGGTAGTTTGTAAATCATCATAATATTTTGTTACGGTGTCACTACCTTGTTTTAAATGTTCCAGTTTTTTAATCATGCCATGAGTATAATAAACATCGATTTAATCTATCTCTCATGACATGTTTTAAATCATCCCAAGTATTAGGTACATAATCAGGTGTAACCGACAATATTCACTCCACCAAACTAGAGCATAACCAGTGAAAGAACCAACCGCAACCATAACTTTTTATGTTCATCAAAATTATGGGAAGCAAATATATCATTTATGTCTAACTCCCATTCAATATATAAAGCAGGTCTAAAACGACCATTAAATGGTGGTATAGAAACATGAACCTGATCATGTGCATTTGGATGTTTGTGCACCTCTCGTGGCGGTTGTGGTATTTGCATAGGTGGTGGCATGTCTCCGCGATCGACAAAGCCCATAAATTGACTCGATCCTGTCATGATTAGTAGAACAAGAAACAAAATCCAAAAATAATGTTCCTATAACTACTAGGATGTGGTGGTAAAACGCTCACAGTAAAGCAAATATCAATGTCTTACAAGTTCTTACCATGCAGCAGGCGGTGATCGGCAACCAGCGGTGTCAAGTAACTCCGAATATTGAGTAAAGCGATTGCCAGGTGAACATACGTATACACGGTGTAGAAATATGTGGAGCTGGGTTGGCTATATATGGTAGCAAAATATTAGCAATAATCAATTCAGAGATGCAATGTTGAATAGACGCTCATCGACGGTACTGTGCTGGTCCTAGGCTAGACCGGACTAGAGATGCGAGCCTAGAACACTAATGAGGTCACGACGTAGCACAACTAGCATCAATGAAGGTTACTAAGTAGCTCTTGACAGCAAGATATAAGTGAAGATCACAACGGTAGTGAAGATAATGATGAAAAACAACTACCAAGCAGGACATACAACAACTCTCTCTCCAACTTTCCTCTTGAAAAGTTTGAGCCAATTTTCTAAAAAATTCTTTCAAAAAATGCTACTAACTCAAGCTTTCCAATGCAAAAAGAATCACTCAATTCCGAGTTGATATGAGGAGTCAAAGAATTCTAAAACTGGCCTGAAAAATTGGAACAAGCTGTGTTCACGAACTTCAGAGGGCAAAAAGACCTATTTAGAAGCCGATTTTGAGGTGTCAAATATTGAACTAGCTTCTACAACTATTTAGATGCGGCTCGTCGCTAGCTTTAATTTGAGTACTCACGGAGTCAAAACGGACTTCGTATGAGGAAGATACACCTGTTTTACTGAACAGTGCGCAAAACAGATTCCAATCCAAATTCAGGTACGAGATTGATTCTAGATAGATCCGATTTTTTTCTCTCTTTTTTTCCTCACACTTTTTTCATTTTTTCTCTCTCTTTTCTTTTTTTTCTTTCCTTTTTTCTCCTTTTTTCTCTTTTTTCTCCCTCTTTCCAAGACAAACTAGATAAGATGCAGATTGGATCTGGCGAAGATGTGAATGACCTCAACTATGATTATGACAATGAACAGCGCAGAGCACGTGGTGGAAATTAATAGATGGGATGGTGGACAACGGAAGGGATAATGATGCAGCGGCGGCGTGACTAATGTGAACAGAACTCGAAACTCTAAAGGAACTAGACACTAAGACCAGCAACTGACATGACGATGCAACCGATAATTCAACTATGCAAGCAACGAATAGAAAATTGCAAAGGCTCAGACTGGCTTGGATAAAGGATGAACAGATCTAACTTTTTTTTATGGCTTTTTCATGGACTATAGGTATGAATGACAGATGCGATCTAAACTATGAAAAACTGTAAAATCTCACCGAGCAACCTGAAAACTGATACCACTTGATAGAGGCGGGGGTGTCCCGATCTTTCGATGAGATGATGATAGAGGCGGGGGTGTCCCGATCTTTCGATGAGATGATAACTATCGATTTGGTGGAGACGACTTTGATGATCCGACTACAAACGTGCACGACGTTGCGCCTTAGCAATCACTAAACCAACTCCGAGAGGTTATTGACCATGCCGAGCACGATCAACCTGACCACGAAGGTCTATTC
>JAHHZJ010002776.1:0-30586 GCA_021437245.1 Aegilops speltoides | reverse complement strand
TCGTAAGATCACAGTGCGTTAATGGGTACGGTGATTGAAAGGATTTCATCCGCTGAGAGCGGATTGCATGAAGCTGTTAGAAGTTTACTGATGGGGTTTGAGGTACGCGAAAATGATATACCTTCTGACAGTTTTGCATATAGAATGCGCCCTGTATAGATAGTAGCCCCTAAGACTCGGTACGTTGTCGAAAGTGACAGCGCCGAGGATCATAATCTCAGTTGTAAGATGTCGATGTCCTATATAGGTGGCGGAGCGCCCGTGGCTAGCCGGATCGATCAATTTGTCGAACTAAAGCGTAACTTGACGTGGCGGATGCGACATCGCGCTTGTCAATAAGCGCTTGACGAGTCACAAGGTATGCAACTTCTCCGCGACACCGTAACGGAGCTTCACGCACATGCCTTACAACATGTATGCTTTATGCAGATGGTGTCGCTGCATGGAGAACCTTCGGGCGGAGCTAGCCCAGTCAAGGAGCAAGCCGTAAAAAGTGATGCGGTTGTCTTAAAAGCGTCAAGAGCTGAGAGCCAAACAGCTGCTCACCGCCGGCTAAGAAAGAAATGGCCAAATGGCCAGAAGTTGAAGAATGCTACCGACTGCCAGAGCTTTTGAAAAAGAAGGCGAAGCGGAACAAGAGGACTCAAAAAGGCCACCACCGAGGTTAAGGATGCGCCCGCGATGAGAGCTATAAAAGAGGAGTTGCATCAAAGTCAATATTACGGCTGGAAAGCCTTTTCTACTGCGGAGGAAATTTACGGATCCTAAAAATGCTCAGTTGGGCCAGCTGTGGGCTGCGGAGGATGCTTATCGGGATTTGGCGGCGAGTGCCGCAGACACGGTCGCACACTTCCGAGGCCAAATGGATCACGGAATGGAAGAGCTTTTTTGGTCGTAGTTCCATAGTCCAGAGCATCCGCTTCCATTGACCGATTGTTTGGCCGAATGGGCTGAGCTGAATAGGTTGTCCGAACTTGCCATGAAGGATGTCGTGGCTCATTTGTGGCCGAGCAGGCCCGAGCCGAAGAGTTATTTTGGCTTGGTGCAGCAGTTCCTTGGTGCGGTGCCGCATATTGGTGCAATGAAGCGGTCAGCATGCATAGAGGGTGCGCGAATGGCTCTTGCCCGTGTCAAGACATGCTGGGCGAAGATGAAGGCCACCGACGTTGCATCCCGTGATTCGGACAGGTTTAGCAATTGCCGAGCACTATTTTGACAAAGTTCGCAGGCGCTGCTTAATAGAGACGCAATGCTCAAGGATATTATGTTCTAATGACATGTATGATTTGTGAAACGATGTTTCAATATAATATAAGGGCTTTTTATACTTGTGCTCAAGTATTGAAATACCTCCTCAGGCGGCAAGTAATGTATATGTGTATATAACTCAAAGATGGAAGTTCGCTTTAGCCCACGCACATAGTGCGGGGTGTTTGCAAAAAGCGATTTTCACACTTAATCCAACGCCTTGGTCCCGTGAAGGAGGTGATAGCGTAGCAAACTAGGCAACCGGACTATAATGCTTTATCACTTTCACTTAGCCATAGAAGTTCGATGGTGGGGCTACTATATAGCCCCCTAGGGGCACCGCGCCTCCGAATTCGGGCGCCAGATGTGCCGACCGAAACAGTCCTTCGTTAATGCGGAGGAATTCTAAACATTCCTGGGTCATCGAGTGGTCGACCAGCCTCACGCTATATCATGACACCGGGCCGCTTTCTACTAAGGTGCTCACCAAGCCGAACCGGGCACAATCGCAGAGTTCTCCGGTGCCGCAGTAGTGATAGAGCTAAACATAAGGCAGAAAACACAGAGCCGCAAACCCAACATTTGACCAAAGACATGATTTGAAGCTAATGCATATAAGGCCTAACTCGAGAAGCCGAACACTCCTTAAGGTATTCGGTCTTATGAAAACGGGCGTAACAATGCCCTAAGCCCCTAGTGTCCGTGCACGCCGAAAATTTCTGACGCGCCGATGCAAAAACGCCAGCCTCCTCGTTATAGCAAGAAACCGGGATGTATCAACAAGAGACAATAAAAAGGTTTACGCAGGTCTTAATCAAAAGAATCTTGCAACGGTCCCTTACCGCACGCCTCACGCCGTGGTTCCGCGCAGCCAGATCCTCGACGGGTAGCACGGTGTTCATCTGTTAAAGAGAAGAACTTAGTTGAAGAAAGGTTGTGCAAAAAATGTACTTTATATTAAATAAACAGAGTACGATTCGAAAAGCGAGTAAAATTGAGCTTTATTGTCTCTTGTTGTACATGCATGCAGCCCCTTGTACGGGGGTGTGCGACTAGCAGGCCTTTATATGTTTACGCCGGACTCGTCTAGCCATGTCCGGGGCCCGAATGACCTGTTCAGGTGCTTGGTTTAGCGGAGCCGGATTAGTGTGTGACTATCTAGGCAGTCTCATGTTCTTCTGTGCTCGAGTAACACTTGATATTTCCCTTTAATGAGATGATGCCGCGTGGACCGGGCATTTTGAGTGTAAGAGATGCATAATGCGGTATTGCGTTAAAGCGGGCGAAAGCTTCACGTCCCAATAGTGCTTGATAACTACTTTTGAATGGGCAATTGGGAAGGTTAACTATTCGCGGGCGAAGTTGTCGGATGGGTGTCAACACAACTTCAAGCAAGAGGGAGCCCGCATAATGGGCATATAGGCCTGGCATTACCGCCTTTGAAGGAGGTGTTGTTGTGTCAATTTTGGTTGGGTCTATCCCCATTTTATGGATTGTGTCCCGATATAGCAGGTTTAGATCACTACCACCGCCCATTAGGACTTCTCTCAATTGGAGTCCGCTGATTATAGGATCTAATATCGTGGCAATCCATCCTGCTCCGTGACATTCAAGTAATCTCGATGATCAAAGGTGATTGGTTTTGACAACCAATGTCGAGACTCCACCGGATAGGCCATGCGTGCGATTTCTATGGGCGCCGCTTCGATTTTCCCTTTGTCACTTGAAGTGAGTTTACTGCTTTTGACTTCTTGTGGGAAATTCTTTGTTTTTCGGTGCTCGCTTGTGAGGTTCGCATCGCCCTAGCTTGGTGTGTCGAGCCCTTGTGTTCGCATTAAGTTTGCCGGATCGCTGAAGACCCAACAATCTCGTGGGTATGGTTTGTGCTTCCTGGGTACTGTGGATTGAGGGTAAGTATTTTATGGCGTGGAGATCATCTCTCTAGCTATGTGTATGTGGAGGATGTAATCCTCAATCCGCACTCCTGGTCTGTTGTTCCGCTGTATGCCTCTATGTTTATGGGTTTATATCCCGCTAGAAATTGCGGATCCAAGACCTCATCGGTGAAACATAGATGTGCGGCACCCCTATATTTGGGTGTGCCGTGATGTCCGGATAATTGGCGGTTGCATTGCTTAGAAGAGCATGCTTGGCCCGTAGATGGACCTAATCGGGCCATCCTTTGGTGCGAACCTTAGGCGGATCGCCACGGCCAGTGTGCGGTGCTGCTTGTCGCCTATGCTTGTCATGTGGTCATCTATCCAACCGAGCGCCTCTTTGTTCTTTGATTGTAGGGCTCTAAGGCCTCCTCATCGAATTCAGCAAGAGTTTGCGCTTCGGTAGCTCTTGTTTGGCGATCGTCAGCCGATTTGTTCACGGTGTTGAATACTTTGTCGCATCTGATTCTCGAGTGCATCTTCCGCTGTTTTGAGCTTTTGCTTCGCTTTTCAGCTACGCGAGTTGTGACGAGCCTTTGTGGAGGTTCTTCTGCTTCCAACAACTTGTCCGTGTGAGATTGTCCGACTGTCATCTTCGCCGGGTGGGTTGTTTATCCAAGTTGTCCTGCTCGGACGGTTGTTCATGGCATGTTCGCTATGCATCAAAGCGACTCGCTTTATGGCTGGTTCGATGGCCGCCGCCTTTGTCGAGGCGGATTTTGTGCAGCTGCCGCTGCCGCTCTGACTGCCGAGGGATTTATCCTTCATAGCGCCCCGCTGTTCCTCATCGCCACTTCCTTTAGGTGTATCCACCATGTATACATCGTGAGATGGGGTGGCTGTCCAAAACCCTATAGGTGCTGGTTCTGGTTGTCTCCTCGCATCATCGCCAATACCGCCGATGTCGCCGAGTCGGTCGAGCATGTCGTTAAATCATCGACAAGGGCTACAAAGTGGTGGTGGGTGGGCGTTGAATTTTTGACATCCGTGATCCCAACCTTCCTAACCATAGTCCGCCAGGCTCTCCCGACAAAGAGAGAGACTTTAGTGAATTCAGGATGTCGCTAAAGAGCGAAAATAAACATGTCCGCGCAAAGGAACTCCATAACCGGGCGCCCAATCGGATTTGATAGGCAGGGCGCTGGAGGTTCGGGTCCGGAGAGGAGTCCGCACCGGAGTCACGGCTTTATGGGCGACAGGATGGTGTTCGCCCAATCGCCAGAGATCAGAGGCCTCGAGGCGGTGTCCAGCCACCCGCCCTCGATCGGGCGGTCGGCTCCAACTAGGGTCGGAGCGGACGCTGCGCGCCTCCGTGGTATTGTCCGCCGCAGAGCTATATCATACCCATCGAGACAAGGCGCTGCTTGGTTGGGCTCAATCCGTCAAGATCAAGTCTCCGCGATGTCGCCTATGTAGTTCAAACTCCCAAATCTGACTGATGGCTGTGGGCGAGCTGATCTGCTCCAGATGGCCAAGTGAATTGCCCAGCAAAGCCGCCGAACATTTAAGATCTGTCCGGGAGAAAAGTCTCACCCCGACCGCTGCGTTGTTGATGTTTTACCTGTGTTCGGCCCTCTCCTGTGGAGGTAAAACCCTACCCCGCTTGATTAATATTGATGATATGGGTAGTACAAGAGTAGATCTACCACGAGATCAAAGAGGCTAAACCCTAGAAGCTAGCCTATGGTATGATTGTTGTTTGTCCTACGGACTAAAACCCTCCGGTTCATATAGGCACCGAAGAGTGTTAGGGTTACACAGAGTCGGTCACAATGGTAGAAGATCTATATATCCGTATCGCCAAGCTTGCCTTCCACGCCAAGGAAAGTCCCATCCGGACATGGGACGAAGTCTTCAATCTTGTATCTTCATAGTCTAGGAGTCCGCCAAAGATGATAGTTCGCCATATTGACACCCCTAATCCGACTCCTCAAGAGTCTCCTAACCAAAGCTTCAATGATGATGAGTCCTGCGTTGATTTTCTTCGCATTGCAAGGCGGTTCTTCTCCAATGTTGAATAGTGTCCGCTTATAAATGTTGCGCCCTTGGCTTCCACGCCTAATAATGGCCATCTTCCACGGTTTAACGAATGCTAAAAGCCGTGGTATTTTTACACTTTCCCCCCTAGTTGCGCAAATGAGCCGCCTATAAAAAGAGACGAGGATCTAGATCCAAATCACACCATCCCCCTCCGCGAGCATTCATCGGAGCGCCTCTGACAAAAATCCATTCCATCACAGATAGTCGATGCGGCTCCTCCTCTCGCACTCCCAGCCCTCAGCCTGGAGATTGGGAGAGATGCTCGGTCCTGCACACCGAGCTAGTGACGCTCCAAACCAAGGGATTTCTTCCCCCAGCCTTCATGGTTTCGGTTCGAGCGACTCGCCACCTACAAGGGCGAAAGCAAAGGAGAGCGCCCCGATCCCTCTAAAGGAGAGCGGTATGCTTCTGCCTCTTATCCGATAAGAGGGCTCAGATTTCCAATTCATCCGCTTTCTCGGGGCCCCGGAGTTCTACCGCCTCCGGCCAGTAATAACCCACCGCCTCCATTCTCGCATATTTCGGGCTTCGTGGCCCTTTACAGCTGTTTTGGGCATTGAGGCTCATTTCGCTAGGAAGAGATTGTTTTGCCTTGTACCCTGCTCTCATGAGGGGTCAATATATCAAGTGGGCGGAGCCGAACTATGGTGCATCGCCGGGACCGGATACCTATCCGGAACCCCGAAGAAGGCGTCCGAAGACTGGCCTTCAGAATGGTTTTATATGGAAGATGTCCCGCTGCCGGATCCAGTTCGGATTGGCCTTCGGAGTTCAGTAATGCTCCTCTGAAGAAACAGGCTCATCGAAGTCTACCAAGTAGCAACAATAAACCCATGGAGTGACACGGCTATTACCTTTAATGCGAGTGACGAACCTAAATTCCGAACAGCCCGAGCACTAGCCGCATTGGTCCTCAGTCCAATAGTGGACGGCTTTTGCCTTACTAAGGTACCCATGGACGGCGGCAGCGGATTAAACCTCATTTACGAGGAAACCCTTCGAAAAATGGAAATAGACTGGAGCCGCATTGAGCGAAGCATCACAACCTTTAGAGGAATAATCCTTAGTCGGGAAGCATGCCGCACAGAAAAATCACACCGATGTGGTGTTCGCTCGCTGCATAATTACAGTCCGAGGAGGTCACGCCCAAGTGGCCCCGCTCAGCAGCGGATATAACGCTTTATTAGGGCGAGAGGCATTCACAATTTTTCAAGCTATACCCCATTACGGGTACATGAAGCTCAAAATGCCCGGCCCAACGGAATCATCACTCTTGCTGCTGATCCGCATATAGCACTCGCTACCGAAAATAAGACAGCTGCACTAGCCTCGAGGCACTATCCGCCCTAGCGGCCGAGGAACTCATTGCGCTGCGCCCCACGGTGAACAGGACGATGTGATACTCGAGCAAGAGATCCAAGTCCACCTCTTTAAGCCAGCGGACTAAATAGTCAAATTCCAAGTCCATCCAACGGACTCTACAAAGACGGCTCCATTGGGGCACGCTTAAACCCCGATGTAGACGCCAGACTATGAGAATTCCTACGGAAAATTGGGACATTTTTGCTCGGCACCCTTCGACATGCCATGAATCCCACGCCGCTGGCCGAAAGCACAACCTAAATATCCTAAAAGGATTCAAGCCAGTCAAATAGGCTCTTCGGCGATTTTCTGAACCCAAGAGACAGGCAATGGGAGATGATCTAGCCAAACTATTGGAAGCCGGATTCATCAGAGATATAAAACATCCGGACTGGCTAGCAAACCTGGTGATGGTACCAAAGAAGAATAAATCATGGCGCCTATATGTCGACTTCAAGGACCTTGACAAGGCGTTCCCAAAGGAATAGGGGGTCCCGAACTATGCGCCTGTGTCGGTGTCAAAACCGGCGGATCTCGGGTAGGGGGTCCCGAACTGTGCGTCTAGGTGGATGGTAACAGGAGACAAGGGACACGATGTTTTTACGCAGGTTCGGGCCCTCTCGATGGAGATAAAACCCTACTCCTGCTTGATTAATATTGATGATATGGGTAGTACAAGAGTAGATCTACCACGAGATCAAAGAGGCTAAACCCTAGAAGCTAGCCTATGGTATGATTGTTGTTCGCCCCACGGACTAAAACCCTCTCGTTTATATAGACACCGGAGAGGGCTAGGGTTACACAGTAGTCGGTTACAATGGTAGGAGATCTGCATATCCAGATGCTAAGCTTGCCTTCCACGCCAAGGAAAGTTCCATCCGGATACGGGACGGAGTCTTCAATCTTGTATCTTCATAGTCTAGGAGTCCGCCATCGGTGATAGTCCGCCATCCCGACACCCCTAATCTAGGACTCCTCAAGAGTCCCTTTAACCAGCTTCAATGACGACGTAGTCCGCGCCAGATATTGTCTTCAAGATTGCAAGGCGGGTTCCTCCTCCCAATACTTCATAGAAGATTTTGAACACAAGGATAGTGTCCGCTCGCAAAAATAAGTTCCACATACCACCGAGAGAGAATAACATTTACACAAGTTCAATCTGCCGACGATTCCGTGGCGTGACATCACACCACGGCCAGCCTTTATTTGAATCGCTTTTACTGCTCCACCTCAGCGCTTATTAAGCGTTTCTTGGCACGCCTTGTCAAAGCAGTAGATCGTGTCGCTTTATTCGATTCTCATCAATACGGGCGTAGTAGCCCAACCGCCGCCATTGATTATGGCGCTTGGGAGATAAGCGAGTTTACCAGCTGGTGGGGACGATAGTTTCGGCCCATCCATATATAAGGGATAAGGATCCACCTTTTACCCACGCCTTCTTCCTCCTTTGCTTATCCATTTCACAGACTCGAGCTCCAGCTCCTAAGTTCCGACATCTCGCTCAACCTTCCCCAGCCATGTCCGGAGCGGAGGCAAGTGGATGGCCTCCTACGCCACGGAGGGGCACATCAAAAGTTGAGGAAAGTCGGATACCGTGATAACGACATTGCACACCGCTTCCAGACGGGGGCAGCTCGTCCCCACCCCCTGTGCCCCATGAGAGGGTGGTGTTCTTCCCCATTTCCTCCACAGACTGGGCTTCCCACTCCACCCATTTGTCCTGGGGCTCATGTTCTACTATGGCCCGGATTTCCCAATCTAGCCCCAATTTCATCCTCAACATCTCAGCATTTATCGCTGTGTAAGTAGGCCTTCCTCCGCATCAAACCCCACTTTGGCTTATGGTCAAGACCTTCAATGTCAAGTCGGGTTAGTGGGCGCCAGCAAAGCGGATCATGAGGCGCCATGGTGGGCAAGATGCCCAATGTCATATGGCTCGAGGGTGCCTTCGTGGAAACCATCAAAGGGTGGCAATCGGGTGGTTCTACATCACCGAGTCAAGGACTTCGAATGGGCAGCGGCCCTCGAATTCAGATCTGCATCCCCACACGGCTCACCTCCCCGGAAAGAGAAGGGCCCGACATGGGTTGATTTGGAAGAGCTGGCCGACTCAAACTCCGCATCCAAAACCTTGTGAACAAGAAGATCAAGCTTGTCAACGCAGCCCGCATCATGCTGTTCAAGGCTTTAATTTGTGGAGTTTGATCCGCACAGACTAAATTTTGAGCAGCTCTTCGACACCACGCATTTAAGATGCCCGAAGGTGCTGTTCAAGGGTGCCGAGGCTACCGTGATCCGCCATCAAGATCGCGGATTCCGCCGCAAAGATCGCCGGGCGAGGTAAGCTATTTTACCCTTTACAGACACTTGTTTTTCATAGTTTGACTCTATGCGGATCTAAACTCCCTTACCTTTGACAGCCTAGCGTAAGAAGTCCGCAGTTAACTGTCCGGCTCTTTACCAAAAGACTCCAGCGGACGCCTCGATTAACGGGTTGCTGCTCGCGCCTACGTGGTGCCGGAGAAGAAGGCCAAGAAGAAGGCCACGGAACTCAAGGAGTTCCCGGCACCAGTGTTGTCGACTCATCGTCCGACGACTCGAGGCGTACTCCTCCCGCAAGACGGGAGGAGGAAAGAGGCTTTCCACCACGGGGGAGAGAAGAAGGAAGGCTTCCTCAATCGGGAGGTCAAGGGTCCAAGAAGGAAGGACCTTTCCTCCGACTACTCCACCAACGCCGACGATGGCGAAGAGGAGTGCCCACCGAGGGCTAAGTCTCGGCGCGCGTAAGTGTCCGGATACCGTAATAATTCATGGCATTTCGTTTGTTGCATAGAATCTCCTAACGTCGAATACAACCATCCAGCCCGCCCAAGGACGGGCTTGATATTTCAACGAGCGGCTCCCTGGCTCCGTCGGACGTGAATAGTACTTCACTTCCGGTGGCCTCCTCTCCTCGCGCTGCTAACGACGCCGAGGTGGGGTCCCAAAAGGGGCCCGGCCAGGAGGAGGTGGTCCTGGAGGCGCCGCAAGGCGACCTCCCGGACCGGGCGCAAAGAGGGCAAAACCCCAGAGGGCTCTAAGTCCGGCCCTGTGCCAGACTCCATACCAGAACCTACAGTGATTCCGAAGTCCGGCAGGCGGGCCCTTCGTAAGAAGGGCAAGACTGCGACGCCGGTGGCCTCCGTCCAATCTGAGGCACCAGATAACTTGCTAGAGGCGCTTAACGGCGCCTCCATCGACGAGGAGCACTGCACTTTTATGAGTGTGGTGATCCAGAAAGTTCAGTCCGCCAAGAGCGGGCTGATCAAGCCTCGATTTAGCCTTCTAACAGGCTTTGAGGTATGTAATTAAAGTATGTAAAAATAGTATCGATAGACAGAGTCTCGATGCTTTCAGCTTTGGTGTTCGGAAAGAAAAGCCTAACCGAGGATCTAAAAAGATATACACAGGAGTCTAACATAAGCATGTCAATATGGGAATGCAGGTTGCCGCCGACCTCCGCCAAGACCGACCGCAGAGGTCAATGTATTGAAGCAGTAGTCTCGAAAGGTCCGAGAATGAGCTCGGCCGTGCCAAGAAGCAGCTCGAGGACAAGGAAGGTAAGTAGTACCTTATTAAAGTAATACCTTATAGAAAGGATTTGCTGCAAAAATGTCAGAATAACGTGAGTATTGCAGGGGCCATGAACGAGGTGGCGACCCTAAAGGACGCGGTGTCCAAGGCCGAAAAAAGTGCGGCCGCGGAGCGCACCGAGCGAGAGAAGCAGGAGGCGCGGTGGCGGAGGTGCGGCGAGAGCTCCTGTGCTTTCGTGGAAAAACACGAGAGTTTGAGCGTGACTCAAGACTCGAGAGTCCGAGCTCGCTTTGGCTCTTGAGAGTGCCAAAGCCGCTAAGGTCAAGCCCGTATGGCTCCAGAGATTGAGGCGATAAGAAAGATAGCGCGGTAAGGCATTCTTCGCAAAGCAAGCATGTAAAATGAATTATCTGTTATTTACCCGAATTCAAGCTTCCAGAGCTGCTCACAGATCTGCCAGAGGTGTCCGGCGTCGTCGCTCTACCGAAATGAGGAGGGAGCTCACGAAAAGGTGTTCGTCTCAATATGCCGAGGCCGACATCCGGCAGCTTCGAGCGACCAAATTAAGCACCTGGTCGAGCTCCACAGGTGGCCGTAACAGCCATGAAGGGCCTCATAGTTTGGCTGTGGCCTAAAGAAGCTATGCCTCGAGCTACTTCGTCCGGTGCGGCGCTGGTGGACGAGTAATTTCAAAAATTCCTACGCACACGCGAAGATCATGGCGATGCATAGCAACGAGGGAAGAGTGTTGTCTACGCACTGAGATCAAGCGAAGCGCTGACGCAACGTAGAGGAAGTAGTCGACGCCCTCCCGTCCAACCGATCCAAGCACAAGCATTCGCACCTCCGAAGTTCTGACACACGATAACTCGATGACGCACTTCGATCTCCGATCCAGCAGAGGCACGGGAGGAGTTCCATCAAGACGACGGCATGGTGACGATCTTGATGTTCTCTCGCCGAGGGCTTCGCTTAAGCACCACTACAATATGACTGAGGTGTAATATCGTGGAGGGGGGCACCGACATGGCTAAGGAACCATCTCAATGATCAACTTGTGTGTCTAGGGTGCCCCTACCCCGTGATATAAAGGAGGGAGGAGGAGGAGGCTGCCCAAGGGGTGGCGCTTAGGGGGCAAACCTACTCCAAGTAGGTTTGCCCCCCCTTTCCTATTCGGAGTAGGAGAAGGAAGGAAGAGGAGGAGAGAGAAAGGGGGCCACCCTCCCAATTCGGATTGGCTTGGGGCGCGCCTCCCTTGCTCCTTCTCCTCCTTCCACTAAGGCCCAATAAGGCCTATATACTTACCGGGGTTCTCGTAACCTCCCTGAGCTCCTAGATATTCCCAAACTCTCCTTAACCTTTCTCGTGTCCAAATATATCCGCCCAATATATCAATCTTTATGTCTCGACCATTTCAAGACTCGTCATGTCCGTGATCACATCCGGGACTCAACAACCTTCGTACATCAAAATACATAAACTCATAATATAACTATCATCGAAACCTTGCTGCATGTGACCCTACGGTTCGAGAACAATGTAGACATGACCGAGACATGTCTCGGGTCAATAACCAATAGCGGACCTCGATGTCCATATTGGTTCCTACATATTCTACTTAAGATCTTTATCGTCAAACCGCACAACAACATACGCTTGTTCCCTTTGTCATCGGTATGTTACTTGCCGAGATTTGATCGTCGGTATCCAATACCTAGTTCAATCTCGCTATCGCAAGTCTCTTTACTCGCTCCGTAATACATCATCTCATAACTAACTCATTAGTTATATGCTTGCAAGGCTTAGGTGATGAGTATTACCGAGAGGCCTGTAGATACCTTTCCGACAATTAGAGTGACAAATCCTAATCTCAATTATGCCAACCCAACATGTACCTTCGGAAACACCAGAGAGCACCTTTATAATCACCCAGCATGCTAGACGCTTTGTAGCACACAAACTGCTTTTCCGTAAACGGAGTTGCACAATCTCATAGTTGCGTGAACTTTGTATAAGTCATGAAGAAAGCAATAGCAAGATACTAAATGATCAAGTGCTAGGCTAACAAATGGGTCATGTCAATCACATCATTCTTCTAATGATGTGATCTCACTAATCAAATGACAACACATGTCTATGGTCGAAACATAACCATCTTTGATTAATGAGCTAGTCAAGTAGAGGCATACTAGTGACTATAGTTTTGTCTATGTATTCACACATGTATCATGTTTCCGGATAATACAATTCTAGCATGAATAATAAACATTTATCATGATATGAGGAAATAAACAATAACTTTATTATTGCCTCTAGGGCATATTTCCTTCAGCCGTATGCTCCTCCGTTCGGAGAGAGCGTTCGGTGTTTCCATTGACCGTGATTACTCCTTGGGGGCCTGTCATTTTGAGCTTGAGGTATGCGTAGTGCGGCACCGCATTGAACTTTGCAAATGCGGTTCGTCCGAGTAGTGCGTGATAGCCGCCATGAACGGGACTATGTCGAAGATTAATTCTCGCTCGAAGTTATCCGGGATCCAAGACCACTTCGAGTGTAACGAGCCTCGTGCAGCTGGCCTCTACACCTGGTATGACGCTTTTAAAGGTCGCTTTTGTAGGCTTGATCCTTGAGGGTCTATGCCCATTTTATGACCGTATCCCGTAAAGCAGGATCAAAGCCGCTGCCGGCCCATCGTGACTCTAGTGAGGTGAAATTCCAATGATTGGGTCAAGAACCAATGCGGCGAATCCGCCGTGGCAGATGCTAGTGGGTGGTCCTTCGATCAAAAGTGATCGGGCAGAGAACCATGGGTTGAACTTTGGGGCGACCGCTCCATCACAGATACGCCCCCTCAAGGCATGCTTCCGCCTCCCTTTGGGTATGTGGGTTATGATATCATGTTCACCGTCTGCACTTGTGGGGGAAAGCCCTTCGTCCCTCTATTGTTCGTAGCTGTGGCCTCCTCGCCATCGCTATGCAGCCCTTGTCGTTGTTTTCAGATTTATCTTGCTCGCTCGCTTGAACACCCAACAGTCCCTCGTGAGGTGTGGTTGGTTGGTTTTTTGGGGGTGCGTATCCGCCACCACCGACGAGTATTCTCATCCAAATTGGACGGGCCCCGAGTATTTCTTTTGAATGGCTTTTTCCACTGACCGGTTTAGAGCCTCAATCCGCATTGACCGTCAGATGTTCAAGATATCGCCGTTAGTGCGGCGCTTGTGCTTATTATGACGCCGACTGCCGTTGTCCTTGGTATCCAACTAACAACGCTTTTGGTCAGTTGTTACCGTGAGCTAGCTACCATCCTCTCCCGCCAGAAGCGGTCATGAGTGATGTGAGGGCTGCCGGATTTCGCTTTTCCGCCCTAGGTGCCGGGCAAGCCACCATCGCGATGTTATGTTTGAAGGCTGCAAGGGCCTCTCGATCCCGACAATGACGATTTGAATTTTCTTGGTTAAGAACCGTGGTCCGTAATTGTCCGCCGATTCATCCGCTGCTGAATTATGTGGCTTAGGTCATTAGCGCCCGTGGTCGCATATATGTGCCCCGGAAGTTATCATGAATGCGGTTTCCGTGTCTTCCCAACAACCAACCGATTCTCCGGCAAGCCGCTGAGCCAATGCCGAGCTGGTCCTTAAGCTTGAGGGGAGGTATTTGATGGCGTAGATCATCAACAAGGGCCATGTGGATGTGAAGGAGATAGTCCTCGATCCAAACCACATGATCTGTTGCCGTCAGATGATTCAATGTTTACGGGTTTGAAACCCCTCGGATTTGATGATCCATTACTTCGCCTGGGAAGCATAGTGGTGTGAGGCTCCTTCAGATATTATATCACGACGCAGCTCAAATGAGCTTTGTTCATCAGGTTCGCCCGCCGAATTGCAGTATCCGCGTGATGATTGTCATCACGTATCGTGGGGCACCAACACGATCCGTAGATCGATCTTATTTGTCTTGCCTTGTCCTCCAATATGCCTTGCAAGTCTGGTGCATTCCCCGTGGCTTTGTACTTTTCGAGCGATGCCGGGTGCGGCTTTATCGAGGGCCTAGAGGCTCTTCCGTCACGCCACGCAGGTGGTCGGGTCGGCCGCCATGCATGCGCTGTGATGTAGGTTTGGGTGCTTCCTCCCAATTGGGGTAGCAGCCTGTGTTTTGGGTAGCTCTTGGAGGGCGATCGAGTTTGTACTCTTCGCTGCAAGGACTTCGTCCATCCGTCACCTAGCAAGTCTTGGTCAGCTCTAAGCTGCCGCTGCTTTTTCTTGAGGCTGCTTGTCGTGGCTATAAGCCCGCGCTTGAAACGCTCTTGTTCGGACGGGATCCTCGGCACGCATAAATTGGCTCGTCAGCCGAGGCTTGCTTCATCTTCGGAGGGAGGTGTATAATTATCGCCCTCACCTCTCGCTCACCTCTCTATCATGAGGGCTGGCTTCCCTCCTCCCCGTGCTGAACTCGCTGGAGGGGTTGTCTTCAAGACCGCTCCGGGTGTTATTATCTCCTCGTGCCGAATCACCGCTTTTGCTGGGCGGATTTAGAGCGGCGCCACCGACGCCGCGCTTTGGGCTGTTTTGAGGGGTCATCCTCCGCTGTTCCATTGCCATTCCCATCTTTTGGGATGTCCACCATGTATATGTCGTATGATGAGGTGGCTTCCAGCCCTCTCAGGCAATGGTTCTTGGTTGTCTCCGTGATCGCCGCCCATACCGCCGATGTCTTCGGAGTCGGTCGAGCATGTCGCTAAATCATCGACAAGGGCTACAAAGGGGTGGTGGTGGGCATTTAATTTCTTCATCGTCCGCATCCCAACCTTCCCGACCATAGTCCGCCAGGCTCTCTCCGATAAAGAGAGAGACTTTAGTGAATTCAGGATGTCGCCAAAGGGCGAGTGCTAAAAGATGTCCACGGTAGTGAACTCCATAACCGGCGCCCAATCGGATTTGATTGGCAGGGGCGCGGGAGGTTCGGAGTCCGGCACCTCAGAGTCACGTGCTTTATCATAGGATGGTGTTCGCCGACGCCGAGAGATCGAGCGCTGCGTCTCCACCACTGCCCTCGACCGCGGTCGGCGCCGAGCTAGGGGTCGAGATGGTGCGCCTCCTGGTATCGAGAGCTAGATCATACCCATCGAGACAGGCGGCACGCTTTGGTCGGGCTCAAATGGCCGAAGATCAAGTCTCCGCGGATGTCACCAAAACTCCCAAAGTCGACTCGATGGCTGGGCGAAGCTGATTCTGCCCGATGGCCAAGTGAATTGGCCTCAAGCAAAAGCGCCGAATACGAAGATCTGTCCGGGAGAAAATTTCACCCTAGATCGCTGCTGTTGTTGATGATCGAAGGAGCCATCGGGCCTAAAGGTGACGGCATATTGAGGAACTCTCAATGAAAGCACCAATGTTGGTGTCAAAACCGCGGATCTCGGTAGGGGGTCCCTAACTGCGGCCTAGGCGATGGTAACAAAGCATAAGGACACGATGTTTTTACGCAGGTTCGGCCCTCTCGATGGAGGTAAAACCATACTCCGCTGATTAATATTGATGATATGGGTATTACAAGAGTAGATCTACCACGAGATCAAAGAGGCTAAACCCTACAAGCTAGCCTATGGTATGATTGTTGTTCGCCCCACGGATTAAAACCTCCTGCTTATATAGACACCGGAGAGGGCTAGGTTACACAGAGTCGGTTACAATGGTAGGAGATCTACATATCCAGATACACGCTTGCCTTCCACGCCAAGGAAAGTCCCATCCGGACATGGGACAGAGTCTTCAATCTTGTATCTTCATAGTCTAGGAGTCCGGCAACGGTGATAATCCGGCCATCCGGACACCCCCTAATCCAGGAGCATTACTGAACTCCGGGAGGCCAATCCGAATCGGATCCGCAATGGACATCTTCCATATAAAACCATTCAAGGCCGCCTTCTGATGTTTTCTTCGGGTTCCGGATAGGTATCCGTCCCGCGATGCACTATAGTTCGCTCCGCCACTTGATATATCGACCCTCATGAGAACGGGGTACAAGGCAAACAATCTCTTCCACAAAAATGAGCCTCAATGCCCAAAAATAGCTCGCAAAGGGCCACGGCCCTAAATATGCGTAATGGAGGCAGTATAAGGTTTTGCAACCGAGGTCAGAGAACCTGTGAGCCCTCGAAAAACAGATGAATTGGAAATACGAGCCTCTTATCGATAAGAGATTTAAGCATACCCGCCTCCTTAGAGGGATCGGGACGCCTCCGCCGCTTTCGCCTCTTGTAGGTGGCGAGTCCAGCTCGAACCAAAACCATGAAGGCTGGGGGAAGAAATCCCTTGGTTTGGAGCGTCACTAGCTCGCTGTGCGGGACCAAGCATCTCTCCCAATCTCCAGGCTGAGGGCTGGGAGCGCGAGAGGAGGAGCCGCATCGAGTGTCCATGATGGAATGGATTTTTGTCAGAGGCGCTCCGATGAATGCTCGCGGAGGGGGGATGATGTGATTCGGATCTAGATCCTCGTCTCTTTTTATAGGCGGCTCATTTGTGCAGCTAGGGGAAAGTGTAAAATACCGGCTTTTCGCGATTCGCTCGACACGGAAGATGGCCATTATTACGGAAGCCAAGGAGCGCAGCATTTATAAGAAGCCGGACACTATTCAACATTGGAGAAGAACCCGCCTTGCAATGCCGAAGAAAATCAACGCGCCGGACTCATCATCATTGAAGCCTGGTTCGGGGGCTACTGAGGGAGTCCCGGATTAGGGGGTGTCTGTATAGCCGAACTATCATCTTTGGCCGGACTCCTAGACTATGAAGATACAAGATTGAAGACTTCGTCCCATGTCCGGATGGGACTTTCCTTGGCGTGGAAGGCAAGCTTGGCGATACGGATATGTAGATCTTCTACCATTGTAACCCTAACACTCTTTGATGCCTATATGAACCGGAGGGTTTTAGTCCGTAGGACAAACAACAATCATACCGTAGGCTAGCTTCTAGGGTTTAGCCTCTTTGATCTCGTGGTAGATCTACTCTTGTACTACCCATATCATCAATATTAATCAAGCAGAGTAGGGTTTACCTCCATCGAGAGGGCCCAACCTGGGTAAAAACATCGTGTCCCTTGTCTCCGTTACCATCCGCCTAGACGCACAGCCGGGACCCGCTACCCGAGATCCGCCGGTTTTGACACGTATATTGGTGCTTATTGAGCTGCCTCCTGTCGCCACCTTTAGGCATGATGGCTCCTTCGATCATCAACAACGACACGGTCCAGTGGTGAGACTTTTCTTCCCGGACAGATCTTCCTGCTCGGGCGGCTTTGCATCGCGGGCCAATTCACTTGGCCATCCGAGCAGATCGAAGCTACGCCTCGCCATCAGTCGATTTGGGAGTTTGAACTACACGATCGACATCCGCGAGACTTGATCTTTGACGGATTCGAGCCACGCCTGCGCCACAAGACCGCCTTGATGGGTATGATCTAGCTCGCCACGGACAAGACTCGAGGCCGCACTCAGGCCCGCCCGACTTAGTTTGAGCCGATTTCACGGTCCGAGGACGGGTGGCTGGTCACCGCCCCGGCTATGATCTCTATGGCGATTGAGCCAACACCATCCTTGTCCTTTCGTGAAAGCCTGCGACTCGAGGTGCCGACTCTCTCCTGACTAACCTCCCGCTACCCAGCCTATCAAACCGATTACGCCAAGTTATGGAGTTCATCACACGACCTCTTTCAAGACTCGCTTCTTTGGCGACATCCTGAATTCACTAAAGTCTCTCTTTATCAGAGAGCCCTGGCCGACTATGGTCGAAGGTTGGGATGCGAACATCAAAGAAATTCAACGCCCACCCACCACCCACTTTGTAGCCACTCGCCGATGATTTAACCGACATGCTCGATTGACCGACGACATCGACGGTATGGACGATTTATGTAGGAGACAACCAAGAACCAGCACCTATAGGGTGTTGACAGCCACCCCATCTCACGATGTATACATGGTGGATACACCTAAAGGAAGTGACGACGAGGAACAACGGACGCTATGAAGGATAAATCTCAAAAGCAAACCAAGACAAGGACGAAAGCGCCAGACAAAGTCCCGCCGATAAAGACGGCAGCCATACGCACCCAGCCATAGAGCAGGTCGCACTAGTGCATGACGAACATGCCATCGAACAACCGTCCGAACAGACAACTTGATAAACAACCTGCCCCGGCGAAGATGACAAATTGCACGATCTCACACCGACAAGTTGTTGGAGCAGAAGAACCTCCACAAAAGGCTTGTCACAATCACAGAGCCTGAAAAAGGTAGCAAAAGCTCAAAACAGCGGAAGATGCACTCAGTAATCAGATGGAGCAAAGTATTCAACACCGACACAAATACGCGATAGTCGCCAAACAAAGAGCTACCCAAACGCAACCATCGCCGATTCTGGCGAGGAGGCCTTAGAGCCCCGCAATCAAAGAACAAAGAGGCCGCCCGGCGGATAGACGACCACATGACAAGCATAGAGCGCAAGCAGCACCAAGACACAAGCCGCGCGATCCGCCTAAGGATTCAGACCAAAAGGATGGCCTAGTTAGGTCCATCTACGGCCAAGAAAGTAGGCTCTTCTAAGCAATGCAACATGCCAATTATTCGACATCACGGACACCCAAATATAGGGTGCCGCACATCCCGTGATGTTTCACTGGCGAGGTGCTGGATCACTTAATTTCAGCTGGGATTTAAACCCATAAACATAGAGGCATACGACGGAACAACAGACCCGGAAGTCTGGATTGAGTATTACATCCTCCACATACACATGGCTAGAGGAGATGATCTCCACGCCATAAAATACTTACCCCTCAAGCAGGGAAGAAGGCCCGACAATTGAGCATGTGTTTTTGTCTTTAAGAGATAGTGGCGTGGGCTGGAGCATGCATCTATGGCGAGCAGAGGGGGTGAGGCGCAACGATTGTGCAAAAGAGATCAACCTATAAATGCATATGTATGGATAGACATAAATAGTGTGGGTGATAGGAAGCAAGACTGCAAGTAGAAAGAAATGTTGACGGAGAAACTACAGATAGATACAGAGATGGAGATGCTAGCTAGAGAGACATCTGTTAGTTTGGGTGTCGGAGATGACCGTCGGGTGGTTCAAAGGGTGAAGTTATATATGTGTGTGAGAGGGCACTTGACTGCATGTAGAGAGAAACATATGTAGTGTGCATGATAGGAATCAAGAGTGAGGGCGAGAAAAAAGGTTGATGGAGAAACAGATAAATAGAAAGCTAAAGATGCTAGCTAGTGTGCGCTAGAGATAGGAGTCGAGTTGATTAGAAGGCTGGGTTATGTGTGTGGGTGTGAGAGAGATAGAGAGAGGGTGCATGTGAGTCACATACAAACAAATATCAGAGAGAAATGAGATCCAGAGAGACAGAGTTTTGTGTCTGCGAGAGAGAAAGATATTTCACAACGAGAGTGATAGCTAGAGAGACATATGAGGGAACGCAAGATATCTCTAGGGAGAGAGGGTGTGTTTGAGCGACATACAAGAGAACAATGGAGAAATATGAGACCTCGGGAGATGAGTTTGTGTTTGTGTGTGAGAAAGAGATATTGAAGAGGAAGAGTCAGAGGTTCTCATATCTAAGGAGCGAAAGACATCTCAGATGAGGGGTAAAAGAGTGGCACACATGGGAATAGTTGAGAGAAATGAGACCCCGGAGACAAAGTTTTGTGTTTGTGTGAGAGAAAGAGATTCCACATGGAGAATCATAGCTAGAGACACATAGCAGGAGCGAGATATACTTATAGAGAGATAGAGTGATGAAGGTCGATGGAGAGAGTACCGCCAAGCAGTGTTACTTAAGATAAAAGATCATTGTCTACATACAGTAGCACGAGAGATGCCCGAGATACGATGAACATGTATAGGTCCGTAGAGATAGTCCTATATAAGCTTGAGTGATAGCTATATGAGACAAATATCTGGATTAAAGGATTCAAATATTTAAACCGAGATCACGACATCGATAATATCATAACGCAAATTGGTGTATCAAACATGCATATTCATTTGAATTTGGGCACACGGTAATGTTATATAGTTTATCAATATTGGTGATCCATAGATTCTTCAATTACAAACAATGCATGGTTTATATGCAATTAATGTCTAAACGGGATTACACTATATGTTGTGTGTGAAACACATTATACATGTTTGAGAAGTTAAAAACCGCATGAGACACACATTAATTGGAGACAAGAAGCGAGGAATGCATACATTGGATTTCAACATAAAGTGGTTTCAAATATTTGAAAATCCAAATTGATGGATACAACCTTATGAATCTGAGATCATGCCATTTGTAAACCATATTTATGTATAAATGGTGTTGTGCTTTTGAAAGTATATATATATATATATATATATATATATATAAATGATGTATATAGAATGTAATTCCAATTGAAAATGGATCCCACCCAAAAAAATAGTAGAATACAAATGGGATTCGATTGAGTTGGCACGGTAAACGGCATTGTGCAAAATTTGAACGAAGCGGGAAAGTCGCAGAATCACCAAACCAAAATCATGAGATGGAAATCACTATCGCCTATCCTCGCCAAGCAAAGCCTATCTCGCTGGATTTCTATAGGTTTCGATAGGGTAGGTTTGTAATTTCACCCAAACGTGACTTAACCGCCTCACCCGGATTCATACACAAGGGCCAAAACACAAGCAGTCCTCGGCCAAATCGACTCCTCCCCGATTCATATTCATACACGGTGGGCGCCAAAACAAACTCTCGTCAAGAAATATTCGTGTATGCGAGATTACCGCCCTATCCCCAACCGACTAATGTTGTGTGATGTAGTAGAAATTTGAAACATGGGCTAAGTTTGTAAATTTCTCGATTTGAGACAAGCGCTACTCAATACATGGTTCTCTTCCTCTCTACCTCCTTTTTCCCCATTCGCATCTGTGGGCGCCAAACACACTCTCCACCCCATCCTCCTCCGTCCGCCACCGTCCGCCACCCCATCCACCGCCGCCCCTCCACCATGCCGAGCCGATACCCCGCCGCCGCCCATTACAAGAGATCGACCTCTCATCCACGCCTTCGCACCGGATCCTGCATCCCGCCCTCGCGCTTCATCCTCGCTTGCCGTCCACCTTGCCGGGCGCCGCCTCACGACTCGCCTCGCCCACCGCACTCGCCGCCACCGCCTACCCTTCTAGATCTGCTTCCATGCCGCCGACAACCAACGCTACCAGCAGCACTGCCAAATTCTCACCAGATAAGTGACACGGCGCCGCACTGTAGGCGGTACTTTTCAGATTCCGCTCAACTTATTTATCACAAGAAGAAAATAGATCGCCACCGCTTTACTCGATTTCTTGTCTTGGCTCATGGTTGCCTTTGTCCGGTTTGCACCTTCAGATCCGCCATGGCATGCTCAACACTATACTCCCAATGCTTATGGTTTTCCCTTTATATTCCACACTAGTTAAATCACAAGAGACTAAATTTCAAAATTGGGTCACTGATTTTTCAGAGCTCGCCAGAGTTTGCCGGCATGCGATCCAAGGGGCTCGTGGTTGTGGGCCTCACCGAACAAAGAAAACTCGATGCGGTGGGTGGTGGGTGGCGGAGGAACACAGCGGTGGGGGTCGTGGTCCGCCGGGCGTCTGCAAGGTGTTCTCAGAGGGAAGAATCAGACGAGGAAGAAGAAGGGTTAGAGACGAGGATCTTCATCCAACCGCCTCGAAATGGTCGAGAGACAGCTAGGAGTTGCATTCTTAATGTGCTCGTTCATCATGTGTGGCATCAAAGAACGGATTCGCTCCAACGATCTATAATTTTTGATTGCTCCATGCTACTTTATCTACCGCTTTTAGGCAATGTTGGGCTTTATTATCCACTTTTATATTATTTTGGGACTAACCTATTAAACTGCAGGCCCAGCCTTCTGATTTGTTATTTTATGCCTATTTCAAAGGTTTCGAGGAAAAGGAATATCAAAGCGGAGTCAAAACGGAACTAAATCAATCGGAGAAGTTAATTTTGGAAGGAAACCAATCTGTTGGGCTTGAGTGCACGCCAGGATTCTCGGTGCCCACGAGGGTGGGGGGCACGCCCCTCCCCCTGGGCGCGCCCCCCTACCTCGTGAGCACTCCGAGGGTCCACCGACATACCCCCTGCTCCTATAAATACCAATATACCCTAAAACTTCCAGAACAGAAGATAGATCGGGAGTTCCGCCGCCGCAAGCCTCTGTAGCCACCAAAAACCTTTCGGGAGCCCTTCCTGGCACCCTGCCTGAGGGGGATCCCATCACCGGTGGCCATCTTCATCATCCCGGCGCTCTCCATGACGAGGAGGGAGTAGTTCACCGGGCTGAGGGTATGTACCAAAGAGCTATGTGTTTGATCTCTCTCTCTCTCTCTCGTGTTCTCTCATGTTCCTCTATGGAACGATCTTGATGTATCCCAGCTTTGCTATTGTAGTTGGATCTTATGATGTTTCTCCCCTCTACTCTCTTGTGATTAATTGAGTTTCCCTTGAAGTTATCTTATCGGATTGAGTCTTTTATGAACACTTGATGTATGTCTTGCCGTGATTATTTGTGGTGACAATGGGATATCATGTGCCACTTGATGTATGTTTTGGTGATCAACTTGCGGGTTTCGTGGACACTTGGGAACCTATGCATAGGGGTTGGCACACGCTCTTGACTCCCGTAGTAACTTTGGGGCACTCTTTGAAGTACTTTTATGTTGGTTGGATGAATCTGATATTGTGTGATGCATATCGATAATCATGCCCACGGATACTTGAGGCTACAATGGAGTATCTAGGTGACATTAGGGTTTTGGTTGATTTGTGTCTTAAGGTGTTATTCTAGTACGAACTCTTTTATAGATTGATCCGAAAGAATAACTTTGAGGTGGTTTCGTACCCTACCATAATCTCTATGTTTGTTCTCCGCTATTAGTGGCTTCGGAGTGACTCTTTGTTGCATGTTGAGGGCTTGTTATATTATCTATCTATGTTTTTATTGTTGAGAGAACTTGCACTAGTGAAAGTATGAACCCTAGGCCTTGTTTCCTACCATTGCAATACCGTTTACGCTCACTTTTATCGCTCGTTACCTTGCTGTTTTTATTATTTCAGATTACAAAAACCCATATCTACTATCTATTTTGCACTTGTATCTTCATCTCTTCGTCAACTAGTGCACCCATACAATTTACCATTGTATTGGGTGTGTTGGGGACACAAGAGACTTTTTGTTATTTGGTTGCAGGGTTGTTTGAGAGAGACCATCTTCATCCTACGCCTCCTACGGATTGATAAACCTTAGGTCATCCACTTGAGGGAAATTTGCTACTATCCTACAAACATGTGCACTTGCAGGCCCGACAACGTCTACAAGAAGAAGGTTGTGTAGTAGACATCAGCAACCAACATTTTATTATCCAAAATCTGCTGGCTCTTCTTTACCATGTTCGATAGTGCTGGCCTGTACGTGATCGATAGGCTTTCAATTACTAGCGGCAATACAACACCATATTTTCAAGCCACTTCCACTTTCCCGATTTATATATCATGGTTATGGTGTACCCCTGTTATGTACACTATGATCTGCCTAGTTGTTGTGTGCTCTTGTTATCATGGTTTGGCAATAAAATATCTATACAGTATATTATGAACCTATGATCTGCCAACTATCCTTACTTCTGGAGCCTATTTTTTTGTGTACTTGTGCCAGATTATATAAATGCACGCACGATATTACAGCACACATGAGCTCTCTCATCAGAATCCAGTGATAGCACATAAGTGTTTATAGGGGCGCCCCTATATTAGAATATCATCTGCATTACAAAGATAATCTCGCAACTATTTATGTTTTCATGGTTCTCAGATATTATACGCAATTACAGTGAATATCAAAATCCGTGCATCAGAAGAATATTGTGGAACACTACAATGACTTACAAAATTGGCACCAAGGCATTGAGTGCCATTCTGGAAGCAATGAAACTCGTACGCTCCCCACCTGTTAATTCTTGTTCAGAATATCATTCTAATGACTATTCTAACCTCGAGGAGTCCAAGGCAGATGGTCTGTCCTGTTCACCCATCAAGGTGCCTGTTCTAATTTGGCAAGGTTTTATTCATTGCGCGTGTCTTGCATATGTTGTCTTGCATTTCTTCTACTTTGTTGCACCACCATCTGCTTAGTTTACTTATCATATAACTTGAGATGCCATGCCCATCCATTATCAATACATATTCCATCTGTCGACATACCATGTTTTTTCACTCAAATGTTGTTCTTGTGCGTCAGACATCAAAAAGGAAGAGGGTGATTGCCGAACCTGAAGGAGCACTAGCAAAGTCCTTGAAAAACGTGGTGGTGCCGGAGAAATCGACAAATACCCCACTTATATTGGCTATACAACCAAAGGACACAAAACATAGGACCGACTCCAGCAGACTGCACTCCATACTTCATCGCCACACCACTAGCCCCACCACACAGACCTGCACTCAAAGAAAAGGTATACCGATTTCATTTGCCATAGCACCAGCCATACCACGTAAAAATCCCACTCCATCAAAAAGTACAAGAAGTCCACCGCCAAGACCTATCCCAACTATAGAGACGGCCAATTCCTCGCAGATTGGAACCCCATTCCATTTATTCCCAGTTTAAAAGACAATGCTTTCAATGTTGTTAGGGACTACGTGCATATATTCCCATCATGGGAAGATTATAGTGAAGACAAACACCATTTTCACATCTTCCTATCTAACATACGTAAGTGCAATTATTCATGGTTATTATTTTCCGTCACCGATCGAACACATCAATGATTTACATTACATTGTTGTAACTAGGTGAGGGTCAATCGATAGTCATGACGAGCAAAGCTTGCTTGTGCTTTTCAAGGAAGCATTGCAGCAAAGATCGGTGTTACCTAGGGAAATCACACTTTGATGGCAAGTCTATAAACTAATTTCCGTGAAGTCTCCGTGCTAAGTTTAGAAGACATTGAATGGAAAACCTTGTTATGCAATCGTCTCGCTCTCTGATGAGGCATTGTCTATGAAATCACATGACAATTTGAACTTCTACTTTTCCGCATGTGCCTTACGGATCTTTTTGCGTGAAATCAGCTCAAGAAGAATTCGGTTTGAAAAGAATGACGTGATATCGCAAATATGCCGCCCGCTGCTTTGCTCTTGTTAGTACCTGTTGTCTTGTATCACTGCATTTGCATACATACCGGTTCATTATGTGACAAGAGGCATGATAGCTTGCTTATCAATTGTTCGCCCAAATTATCTCGATATGTATGAATGGTTACATTAGTGTAGAATATATCCAATGCCAATGAATTTTTTAGCTCGCATTGTTCTTGTAAGTACATGTCCTTTATAAGTGTACTTATATTGACAGTAGTTGTTCATGTACCATCACTCGCAGCTTATTTTCCTTTGCCCTCCATTTTCTATACATCGATCTATATTTACTCTTACCATAAGGTTGGTAATCAAGAAGTTTAGTTGTGCATTGCTCTTGGTCTGTGCTTTTTGCTCGTATCGTTGCACATACATTTATAGCTACTTGGTTATGTAGCATCACTCTTCATCTTATCTTAAATATTCTCCATTTTTTCGCTTATTATCACATCTATATTTACTCTTAACAAAATGTAGAATAAAGGCAATGCTTATGAAGAACATTCTGTGCTAAACTTCTTGAATTGCCCCCCCATCAAGATGGACAAGGGCTTTATAGAGCTGTCTTCACCAAGAATGTAAGTTTGTCCTTCTCAAGCCTTCAAACTTTGTTGTGTATATTCGGTTAGGCATGATCGCAATAGCTGTTTATTTTGGTGTTTGCATCAAATTGCATGTTTAAAGTTTATTATGTAGTTCATAAACAAAAGTTTGTCCTTCTCAATTTAAGTTTCCAAATAGACAACCAAGTTCCTTCTTCATACCATGTAAATTAAACTATACAGAGCAAGTGATCTTCTTTTGCACCGCATGTATGCTTCTATTCTTCATCCGTAATCCAAAGGGTGTGGTGAACCTACCCACTATAGCACAATGTCATATTCTCGCAATGTCTTAACTATGAACAATGTCATATCATTCTACTATTATTTAAACCGCTCTTTATTTGCCAACTGAAATGGGATAAATTGACAAAGACACTAACCATTGATACTTATGAGTTCTTGATCCAGAATCCAAAGGGTGTCGTGAAGCTGCTAACCCCTTCACAATGTCAATTCCTGCCATGTCTTGACCTCAACAATACCATATTGTGTTAATGCAATTTTAAGTCGTGTCACTATATTCACAAGAAGAAATGTGATGAATTGTCAAGATCGATACTTTTATGTGCAAAACCCGTCATCCGCTCGCTTGTTTATCTTTCAGAGTGAGGAAGATATAAGTGTCGAACAAGCTAGCCTCATCATCTTGCTCACCTCCTTGCATCAGAGTTTCAAATAGGCTAACCTTTCTTGAACTCTATTGAAGTAATCACCGGTTTTGTATATTATTTTGTCGGCGTGTTTATTTGCAATCGGTGGCGCATCTTTGATGCCCAAAGGTATGTAATCTGTTGTCCGCTTGTGCTTTATTATCATAGTGGCTAACTTTGATGCCCAAAGGATGTAATATGCCGTAATTTCTTTATTGTATAGTCTAGGTTTTTTCTTATTCACGATGCTGCAGCTTATTTTATCAGTATATATATCCCGTCATCGCAAAGAACCGCCAAACCGTAAAATTACGGACATAATCGGGCCATCATGCAATCACGATGTATGATCCGCATCATGGGCCCCGCCAAACTGCCCACTAGTAGATTCGCCTTTAATAGGCCGATAACCCCGCCCTCTTTTTCGCAAGAAAACTCAATGGGCTTTAGGAGGTCGAGAAGTAGGTTGGGCCCAAACGCGTCGAATAGTTTCACGGCCGGGCGGCAGCCCGAATGGACCCCGCCCATGATTGTGCGAATCAATTCACGGCTTTAACAGCCAAAGTTGTCTCGGTCCTTGTTTGGCCCAATCGATATTGGTCGCGAGCAAAGCCGGATGCAAACCGGCCGTAGTTAGGCCCAACTATATGACGGCTTTTAACAGCCGCAATTAATATAGGGCCGAAATGTTAAATGGGCCCATAACAGGCCGAAACTAATATTAGGCCGAATTACTAAATGGGCCTTTAGCAAGTGGGCCCAAAAGCATAGTGTCCAGTCAACGGGCCGAATCTGATATGGGCCATAATTGAGCCCAAAGCCTCTTAAAGGGCCGAACCTGATCTGGGCCGTGATTTGGCCCAGAAAGTGGGAGGCTTTTAACGGGACGAATCTTATATGGGCCATTATTGGGCCCAGAACGTGGCAGGCCATTAATGGACCAGATCAATTATGGGCCGGCATTTGGCCCAAAACATGGCAGCCAGTTAATGGGCCGGCCTACGAGGGTCCTCAAAATCTTGTGAGCCTAGCTGGGCCGGCCCATTAATGTCGGCGAAATCTCATGGGCCTTTAGCTGGGCCGGCCCATTATGATCCGCAAGAATTTTGTGGGCCTTTACCTGGGCCGGCCCATTATGGCACACAAAAATCTTGTAGGCCTTTACCGGCCGCCTTATTATGGCTCATGAAATTTGTGGGCCTTTAGCTTGGCCAGCCCATTATAGTCCGCAAAATCTCGTGGGTTTTAATCGCCGCCCATTATGGGCCGCAAAATCTTGTGGACCTTTAGTTGGGCCTCGCCCATTTAAACTTGATTGGTCGTGCACATGTCGACGATCATAGGCGCCTTTATGTCCAATGATTGGATGACATCCCACCCAACGATGAGCCGACACGCAGTTTCTCCACCAATGATGATTTTACACGTGAAAATCCCCATCGTCGGGCTGTTAACGGGTTATCGGATCCAAAACCCACCCGATAGCTTAATGGCGCTACGTTACTAAGTGGATGCCACATGTCGGTCACCCTTGAAGAAAGCACTTCAGGACGCTATTTATCGTCATGGAAGTGGACACTTCGATGATAATTTTGGTAATGTCATCGAACACTTTACCAAGAAAGACAGTATGTGAAAGTGCTAGTTATCGACTAGAGGGGGGTGAATAGGCGATTTTAGGAAAGTCTTCAAATGTGGAAGTTTCAAGACAAACAATAGAAATGACCTAATTGATATGCAGCTGAAGATAAACTACAACAAGCAAAACCATAGTCAAGTATGCAATAATGTGAAAGTACAAAGACTAATAGCACTTTAGTAGTAAGGATCAGATGGAAGATAGTATGAAGCCAACCAACGATAGTAGTCAAGCAACAAAGTCAAACAGTAATGACAAATAGGCAATGACTTCACGAGACAAACTCTAAGTAAAGGGAGGAGAGGATAGAACCACTCACTTGTTGAAGACACAGATTTGTTGGACTGGGCCCAGCTGTCGTGACAACCGACATCCGTTAGGGAGGCTGAGATTCAACTCAAGACCGCGCCTTCACCTTATTCCCTTGAGCTAAGGACACATAGTCCTCGCTTAATCACTCGTAAGTCTTCAAGGTAGACTTCCAAACCTTCATGCACTTCGCTCACCGCAATCCACAATGACTCTTGGATGCTCAGAACGCGACGCCTAACCGGCCGGAGGATTCACAGCCTCAAGTGTAATAAGTCTTCAGTCACGCAGCATGTAAAGACTTCAAAGATGCCTAACACTCTTTGGCTCGGGTGTTTGGGCTTTGTCCTCGCAAGGATTTCTCTCTCTCAAAGGCTTCGAGGTGGGTTGCTCTCAAACGACAAAAGCCGTAGCCAGAATCTCCGAGCAGCCACCAATTTATGGTGTAGGGCTGGGCTATTTATAGCCACTAGGCAACCTCGACCGATATGTCCGAAATGACCCCGGTCACTAAGGAACCGGCACGTGTTCCAACGGCCGATTTCAAACACACACGGCAACTTTATTTGGGCTACAAGCAAAGCTCGACTCATCCAGCTCGATAAGATTTGTTCTCATTGTCTTCGCCAAGACATAGGATTTGGGTTGAGCATCACTTCACTCATTCTGACTTTGTTCACTTGGACCCCACTTAACAGTACGGTGGTTCCTATGACTCAACAAAGAAGAAAAAGGAAACAACGAAACAACATACCTTTCAAGGCTCCATAGTCTTCACTCAATGTCTTCTCATGTCACGCCTTCAATATGAATATCTTCACATACCACCATTGTCGCCAATGTCTTCATACATTTTAGGGTCATCTCCGTAGGTAAACCGAATCAATGAGGGACACTCACCGTTATCCCGTAATTTCACAAACGATTAGTCCTCAACCAAATTTGTCGTCAATACTCCAAAACCAACTAGGGTGGCACTAGATGCACTTACAATCTCCCCTTTTTGGTGATTGATGACAAACCGCTGAAGTTTTCAACGGGATAAAGTATGTGAAATTGTAAAGGATAGGGTTTGTCTTCATAAGTGGCAAAGGCTCTCTCAAGATGTGCATATAAGTAATTTGCTTTTGGAATGCAAACGCACATGGCAGGTTGTACTTGTGGAGATCCTCTTCAACTTATGAAGATAATTCATCATGCATGAAATGATATAACTAAGAGAATGACATGCATAATGAAAAATGGACGCTCGCAGAATGATCTAAGTGCGGAAGTTATCATCGCATATGCGGAATTTATCATCACATCACGTAAAAGCAAATAAGTAGCATTTAATTATCGAAGTTTAAGTGTTACAACTCAAGAACCAAATGTATCAAAAGCGAGAGTTGTAAACACTAGGCAAAATATAAAGCAACCACCCATATGAACCCGCTTGAAGACTATCAAACTCATATGCTTCTCCCCTTTGTCAAGAAGGATGAGGGAGTCCCGACTAGGGGTGTCCTGACAGTCAACTATCATCATTGGCCGGACTCCAAGACTATGAAGATACAAGATTGAAGACTTCGCCCCGTGTCCTGATGGGACTTCCTTGGTGTGGAAGGCAAGCTTGGCATACGGATATTTAGATCTCCTACCATTGTAACCGACTGTAACCCTAGCCCTCTCTAGTGTCTATATAAACCGAAGGGTTTTAGTCCATAGGACACATAACAATCATACCATAGGCTAGCTTCTAGGGTTTAGCCTCCTTGATCTCGTGGTAGATCTACTTTGTACTACCCATATCATCAATATCAATCAAGCAGAGTAGGGTTTTACCTCCATCGAGAGGGCCCAACTCGGGTAAAATATCGTGTCCCTTGTCTCCGTTACCATCCGCCTAGACGCACAGCTCGGGACCCCTACCCGAGATCCACCGGTTTTGACACCGACATTGGTGCTTTCATTGAGAGTTCCTTCCGTCGCCACCTATAGGCCCGA
>JAHHZJ010002775.1:0-24067 GCA_021437245.1 Aegilops speltoides | reverse complement strand
CTTGCTTGTTCTTCGCTTCTCGCAGAAATGCACCTTCGTGGTCAAGTTGATCGTGTTCGGCAGGGGTCAATAACCTCTTGAGTTGGTTTAGCGACATAAGGCGCGACGCCCTCGACGCTCGTAGTCGGATCACAAAGTCGACTTCCACCAAAGCGAAATCCACCATCTCATCGAAAGACGACACCTTTGCCTCTATCAAGTGGTATCAGATTTCCGTGTCAGCTCGTGAGATTTTACGCTTTTTCGTAGTTTAGATCGAGTCGTTCTTCATACCTATAGTCCACTTAAAAGCCAAAAAATTAGGGTTAGTTCATCCCGTCCGAACCAATCTGAGCCTTTTGCATAATCTTTTCTCAGATTTGCTTTTGTTGAATTGGCGGTTGCATCGCCGCATGTCAAGTTGCTGGTCTTAGCGTCTAGTCTTTTAGAGTTTCGAAGTTCTGCTTCACAAGTTGTCACGCCGCCACGCCATATACCACCGCCACATATTCACCGCCAATCCGAATCCATATACGCCACCACATATCCGCCGCCATCACGCCCATCCGAGTCCACTCGCAACATATATCCGCCACCATCCGAAGTTCCACCAGATTCATCTCCGCCACCAATCCGAAGTTCCACCAGATTCATCTCCGCCACCACCCTAGTCCGAGTCCAAGAATTGTTGCATTGTTCTCGATTTCCAGATCACGCGACATCTCGAAGTCGTGATAAAGACAGACTCCCCAACTTCCAAGCCATCCGCAGAAGAAAAATAGTTCCAGCTTCAAAAAAACTAAGTCTGAAAATTTGCCTAGGCAGTTTTAGACCATTTGTAGACTTTTTCCAAAAAATTTGTCATGAGCAAAAAAAAAAAAAAAAAGAGGACAAAAAAGTGCAAAAAAAAGGAAAAAGAGAAAAAAAATCAGAGTGTGCTCCTCCTTGTTTACGCAGCAGCACGTGATTTTGTTAGTGTTCTAGGCTCGCCTCTAGCACGGTCTCACCCTAGGACCAAAGACAAGACTGCCGTGGAGCGCCTATTCAACTTTGCATCTCCGAATTGATTATTGGTCGACCTTTTTGCTACCATATTATAAGCCTTCCCAGCTCCACATACATCTACGTCAGTATGCTTGATTCTCCCCGGTAATCGCTATATCCAAGCTTTGAGAGTTTTGGCTACAACGGTTGCCGATCACCACCGTCACCGGGTAAGAACTGTAAGAATTTGAGATTTGCTTGACGGTTTGTGATACACCACCACCACTTTTTAGTAGTTTGTAGGATCATATTCTTGTGTGTTTCTATTTTCTGCTAACCATGGTAGGATCACAAGCCAATGAGACTGATTGGGAGAACTCGACTAACAAACAGCTACATGATAAGTTTCAAAGAAATGATGATTGGACAAAAAGACGTGGTAAACAGATTTGACGAGGCCATGGAGAAGATAGATGGCATTGAGAAGACGCTGAAACAAAGCTTGATAGCAAGTTTGATGAATTGCTCGCTGCTTTTCCACAACCACCGCCGGCTGCACCTATCGCACCTCTCAGAACGACAACAACTACGCCTTCCGAATCAAGATGGACGAGCTCAACCGTGTTCCTCTTGAGCCAGACAAAATTTCGTGCCGCCATCGCTAAGTTGGTGCTTTTTGGCTCCTCGCTATTGCTGCTGGTGGTACCGAGGAGGATGATGAGTATGTGGACGATTATGAGGATGAGGTTGATCAACATCGAACTACGCGCAACCACCAAAGACCACAACCACCAGGTCGCCCACATGCAAATAATGGCAATATTAGGGCTCCTCAGTACGAGATCATGACCATCTCCCTAAACTGAAATTGAATATTCCACCATTTGAGGGTAGATATGTTCCTCGATATATATCTTACTTGGGAGTTAGAAACCCAACAACGATTTACATGTTTACAATATCCCGAGGAGAGACGTGTCCTGCCGCTGCTTGTGCTTTCACTAGCTTTGCATGTGTTTGGTGGTCTGAACATTGTAGATTATATCCTGCTCCAGCTACTTGGGCTGCTTTGAAAACTGCTATATGTATCATGGTTCCACCATATTATCAACGTGAATTACTTCAAAAATTGCAGCGCTTAAGACAAGGAAAAACTCAGAGAAGAATATTATCGTGAATTACAAACCGCTTGATTAGATGTGGTATTGTTGAGGAGAATGAAGCTATGCTTGCACGCTCGGTGGATTAAATAGAGAGATTCAGCACCATTCTAGACTATAAGGATTATAATAATATCACTCGCTTATTCCATCTTGCTTGTAAAGTGAACGTGAAGTGCAGATCGACAGCATTGGCGCGCACTAACTTTTCTCGCAGTCGACCTTCATCATGGACACCACGGCATCATCTACTTCCACCGCACCATCACCTCCTTCAGTGCCACCTCCAACCGTGGATACAAGAAAGCAGCACAACCACCACTATCTCGCCAAGAGCACACCGCCGGCTCGCACACAGCTCTTCTTCTTCCATGGCGCCAACAGGCACACAAGTGATATTATTTGTCGTCAAGTAAGGGAAGAGGACATTTTATGAGAGAATGCAAATCTCGCGCAGTGATGATTGCTAATGAGGATGGTGGGTAATGAGTCCGCTAGTGACTATGATGAGGAGACTTTGGCTCTTATTACACATGAGGAACACGGGAGATGCTTCGATCATGAGACACAATACATGGCTGCCAAGATGCCGACAGTATGAATGTTTAGTCAGCTTCAACGTGTTTTGAGGTGCAAGTTACACAAGCTGAGCAAAATCAGAGGCATAATTTGTTCCATACAAAGGAGTTGTGAAGGAACGCTCTATTCGGCCATCATAGATGGAGGGAGCTGCAACAACTTGGCTAGCATGGAGATGGTGGAGAAGCTATCTCACCACAAGACCACATCCACATCCTTACTACATCCAATGGTTCAACAACAGCGTGCAAGGTGAAGGTAACACGCATCGCTCGTGTGCATTTTAGTATCTCTACATATGCTGATTATGTTGATTGTGATGTGGTACCTATGCAAGCATGTTCCTTGTTACTTGGTAGACCATGGCAATTTGATAAAAATTTGTACACCATGGTAGAAACAATCAAGATACTCTTGTTCATAAGGATAAAAATATTACTTTGCTTCCTATGACTTCGAGTCCATTTTGAAAGATGATATTAATAGAGCTAATAAAGCAAAACAGAGAAAAATAAGAGTGAAAATCAGATTGTGGTAAAAGAATTTGAGCAACACATGAAGCCTAATAATAAACCATCTACCGTTGCTTCAAATTAAATTGAAAAGTGCATGTTTACTTGCCACCAAATCTGATATTGATGAGCTAGATTTTAGCAAATCTATTTGCTATGCTTTTGTGTGCAAAGAGGCATTATTTTCATTCGAGGACGGTTTTCCTTTCTTTGCCCCTGCTGTCACTAACATTTTGCAGAGTTCACGACGCTCTTCCACAAGACGTGCCACCGGATTACCACCTATTCGAGGGATTGAGCATCAAATTGACTTAATTCCCGTGCATCATTACCCAACCGCACCATACCGCATCAATCCAGAGGAGACGAAGGAGATTATGCGCCAAGCACAGTGAGCTGCTCGACAAAGGTTATATACGCCAATCCCTTAGTCCTTGTGTTGTTCCTATTATTCTAGTGCCAAAAAGGATGGTACGTCACGTGATGTGTGTTGATTGTAGAGGCATCAATAATATTACTATTCGTTATCGCCACCCTATTCCTAGGCTAGATGATATGCTTGATGAATTGAGTGGCTCTACAATATTCTCCAAAGTTGATTTATGAGTGGATACCATCAAATTCAGATGAAATTGGGAGATGAATGGAAAAGAACATTTAAAACTAAGTTTGGATTATATGAGTGGTTAGTCATGCCTTTTGGGTTAACTAATGCACCTAGTACTTTCATGAGATTAATGAACGAAGTTTTACGTGCTTTCATTGGACGATTTGTGGTAGTCTATTTTGATGATATACTGATTTATAGCAAATCTTTGGAAGAACATTTGAACATTTACGTGTTGTTTTTAATGCTCTACGGATGCACGCTTGTTTGGTAACCTTGGGAAGTGCACCTTTGCAATCGATCGAGCATCTTTTCTTGGCTATGTTGTTACTCCACAGGAATTGAAGTTGATAAAGCCAAGATTGAAGCTATTGAGAGTTGGCCGCAGCCCAAACGGTCACACAAGTGAGGAGTTTCCTTGGCCTCGCTGGTTTCTATAGGCGCTTTGTGAGAGATTTCAGCACCATTGCTGCACCTCTCAATGAGCTTACAAAGAAGGATGTGCCTTTGTTTGGGGTACCGCATAGAAGAAGCCTTCACGGTATTGAAAGATAAGTTGACACATGCTCCTTTACTCCAACTTCCTGATTTTAATAAGACTTTTGAGCTTGAATGTGATGCTAGTGGAATTGGATTAGAGGTGTGTTATTACAAGATGGCAAACCTGTTGCATACTTTTCCAAAAATTGAGTGGGCCTAGTCTGAATTACTCTACTTATGATAAAGAATTATATGCTCTTGTTCGGACTTTAGAAACATGGCAACATTATTTATGGCCCAAAGAATTTGTTATACATTCTGATCATGAATCTTTGAAACATATTAAAAGTCAAGCTAAACTGAATCGTAGACATGCTAAATGGGTTGAATTCATTGAGACTTTCCCTTATGTCATTAAACACAAGAAGGGTAAAGAAAATGTTATTGCTTGATGCATTGTCTCGCCGCTATACTATGCTTTCACAACTTGACTTCAAAATATTTGGTTTGGAGACCATCAAAGATCAATATGTGCATGATGCTGATTTTAAAGATGTATTGCAGAATTGTAAAGAAGGAAGAACATGGAACAAGTTTGTCGTTAATGATGGATTGCCCGTACAACAAGCTATGCATTCCAGCTAGTCTGCTCGCTTTTGTTGTTGCAGGAGGCGATGGAGGAGGACTAATGGGACACTTTGGCGTGAAGAAGACGGAGGACGACTTGCTACACATTTCTTTTTGGCCAAAGATGAGACGGATGTTGAGCGCTTTATTGCTCGGCACTGACTACATGTCAAAAAGCTAAGTCACGACTCAATCCTCATGGTTTATATATGCCTTGCTCGCACCTAGTGTTCCTTGGGAGGATATATTCTATGGACTTTGTTTTAGGTTTACCTAGAACAAAGAAGGGAGGGATAGCATATTTGTTGTCGTGGATAGATTCTCTAAAATGGCACACTTTATACCATGTCATAAAAGCGATGATGTCAGTTAATGTTGCTGATTTGTTCTTTCGTGAAATTATTCGCTTGCATGGTGTGCCAAATACTATTGTTTCAGATCGTGATACTAAATTTCTTAGCCACTTTTGGAGATGTTTATGGGCTGTTGGGGACTAAACCGCTTTTTAGTACTACTTGTCACCCCCAAACCGATGGACAAACCCAAGTAGTCAATAGAACATTGTCTACTATGCTTAGGGCTGTTCTAAAGAATAATAAGAAAATGTGGGAGGAATGCTTGCCTCATATTGAATTTGCTTATAATCGCTCATTGCATTCTACTACTAAGATGTGCCCTTTGAAGTTGTGTATGGTTTCCTACCGTGCACCTATTGATTTGTTGCTTCTTCCATCTTCGGAGAAGGTTAATTTTGATGCTAAAGAACGTATGAATTGATTTTAAAATGCATGAGTTAACTAAGGAAAACATTGAGCGCATGAATGCTAAATATAAACTTGCCGGAGATAAGGGTAGAAAACATGTTGTGTTTGCACCGGAGATCTTGTTTGGTTACATTTGCGTAAGGATAGATTTCTGATTTGCGCAAATCAAAGCTAATGCCACGTGCTGGTCCCTTTAAGGTGTTGGAGAAAGTAAATGATAATGCATATAAACTTGAGCTGCTCGCAGATTTTGGGGTTAGTCCCACTTTTAACATTGCAGATTTGAAGCCATATTTGGGTGAGGAAGATGAACTTCCGTCGAGGACTCCACTTCATTTCAAGAAGGGGAGGATGATGAGGACATCAATACCATTGTTACACCCACAGCCCCTGGCCGCTATACATACTCGACCAATTACTAGAGCTCACAAGACGCCAACTAAATTACCTGTACTGGCTTTCTTGGTAATGATTCTAATGTTCATGAGAATATGATGTCTTTAAATTGGATACATTTGTTTTGCTTACAAATGAAGGGCCTAGCTTGGAGAAGGATGAACATTGGAGCAAGAACACACATGGAGTTGATGGCATGCGTGAAGGATCAAGAACGGAGTTACAAGTGATGATTTCAGAGACTTTGAAGCCACCATAAGGAGTGCATGAAGCCTTGGACGAAATATACAAGATGCCACTTCATAATATTCGTCCATAGGCTATTCTAGGTGTCATGTACCTTATTATTGGGCCAGGCCCATGTAATTTCGAAATACATTAGTATAGGCTATTTTTTAGAGTCCGTATGTGGGGAAACAAGAGATAGGGTTAGTTTCGACCCTCCACCAAGGGCCACGAAATTCACCCTCTTCCTCCATATATACAGCCCTTAGGCACCGTTTAGACTTGGGTTTTGTTTAGATTAAAAGTTCGCCATAGCTGCAACTTCGCATTTCGCTTGTGTTCAACGACTGCATAAAGGCGCCACAGTAACCCCACCTTGATCAATAAAGCTTTCATCTTATATTCACAATATCCAGATTGCAATCTCAGCTTTCTTGCTTGTTCTTCGCTTGCTCGCAGGAAAGCAGACCTTCGTGGTCGTTGATCGTGTCTCGGCGTGGTCAATAACCTCTCGGAGTTGGTTTAGCGACATAAGGCGCGACGCCCTCGCACGCTCAGAGTCGGATCGTCAAAGTCGACTTCCACCAAAGCGAAATCCACCATCTCATCGAAGACGGACACCTTTGCCTCTATCATGTGCCCATTGATGCCATGGAAGAAGAAGAGCTCGTGTAGTCTTACAGGTGCGCTTAAGGCGATAGTGGAGGTTGTGCCTGCTTTCTTTGTATCACGGGCCGAGGTAGCAGATGATGGAGGTGCTGGTGTAGTGGAAGTAGAGGATGCACACGGTGTCCATGATGAAAGTCGACTGCTAAAAGTTAGTTCGCGCTAATGCTTGTCGATCCTCAAGACTTCACGTCCAGCTTTACAAGCAAGATGGAATAAACGAATGATATTAGTATACTCCTTATACTCTAGAATGGTCTCAATCTCTATTTAATCCACCTATAAAACGTGCAAGCATAGCTTCATTCTCCTCAACAATACCACATCAAATCATGCGAGTTTGTAATTCCCGATAATATTCTTCAATGAAATTTTTCCTTGTCTTAAAAGCTGCAATTTTTGAAGCAATTCACGTTGATAATATGGTGGAACCCAACGAGCACGCATAGCAGTTTTCAAAGCAGCCCAAGTAGCGGAATAGGATATAATCTACAATGTTCGACATTCACCATACACATGCAAAACTAGTGAAAGTACAAAAGCAAAGAAGAACTCCGCTTTCTCCTCGGGATATTGTAAACATGTAAAACGTTGTTCAGTTTCTAACTCCCAAGTAAGATATATATCAGAACATATCTACCCTCAAATGGTGGAATATTCAATTTCAGTTTAGAATATGGACATCATCTCATACCGAGGTGGTGGTGCAGCCTACCATTACGTAATATATACCGAGGTTGACCTCCGGTGGTGGTGCTGGTGGCTGCACGTAGTTCTGATTTTGATCAAGCTCATCCTCATAATTGCCCGTATGATACTCATCATCATCCTCCCCTGCCTCAGTAGAAGCAGTGATGGGTGAGCCAAAGAAGCACCAATAGTAGTAGCATTGCACTGGAATTTTGTCCTCGCTCAAGAGGAACACGCCGAGCTCGTCCATACCGATTCGGAAGGGGCGAGTTGTTGTTGTTGCAGAGGTGCGATAGGTGCAGCCGGCGGTGGTTGTGGAAAACACGAGCAATTCATTAAACTTGCTATCAAGCTTTGTTTCAAACGCCTTCTCAATGCCATCTATCTTCTCCATGGCCTCGTCAAATCTGTTTAGCACATCTTGCACCGTGTCCACTCATCATTTGCACGATATTTATCATGTAGCTGTTTTGTTCATTAGGTTCTCCCAATTAGTCTCATCGGCTTGTGATCCTACTATGGTTAGCAGCAAATAGAAACACACAAGAATATGATCCTGGACTACTAAGAAGTGGTGGTGGTGTATCACAAACCCGGCTACAAATCTCAAATTCTTACCATTTTACCAAAGAAATAGTGGTGATCGCAACCGTCAGAGTCAAAACTCTCAAAGCTTGATATAGCGATTACTGTGGGAGAATCAAACGCACGACGAGATGTATGTGTAGCTGGGAGGCTTATAATATGGTAGCAAAAAAGGTCAAGAATAATCAATTCAGAGATGCAAAGTTGAATAAATGCTCAACGACGTTGATCGGTGCTGGTCCTAGGCTAGACCGTGCTAGAGACGCGAGCCTAGAACACTAACAAAATCACGGCACAAGACGTAAACAAGGGAAAAGCACACTGAAAAAAAAAATTCGCTTTTTTTTGCGCTTTTTTTGCACTACTTTTTTTTGCGAAAAATCACTATAATGGCGAGTGTCTAAAAACTCTTCCCAGGTCAAACTGATAGGATGGGCACAAAATTTTTTCAATTAATTTTTTTTTCGATTGCCCTGACACAAAACCGGAACGGGTCAAAAAACTTTCTATAATGGCGATCGCCTCAACACGCTTAGAAACACCTAAAAATAGGATAGCGATAATTTTTTGTCAAGTGCATTTTTGGAAAATTTTGGGCCTAAACGGAGGGTGGTTTCCGGATAATTTTTTTTGAAACCAACCTCTTCTTGACCGCAAAAGATTGCTGGAATCCAAACCTACTCGATAAGGAAACACGAATCGGAAATTAGATGAATCCTCAAAACAAACCTAATTTGCAAGAAACTCCTGATTGGTGGTAGATATATGGTGGTGGTATATGGCAGCGTGGTAGTATATGGATATGGATCGATGGTGGTATATGGATACGAATTGGTGGTGGTATATGGATACGGATTCAAGCGGTGGTAGTAGATGGTCTGGCGATGATGATGGTGCGGTGGCGGCGTGACAACTTATGACCGTAACTCAAACTCTAAAAGACTTGACGCTAAGTCAAAGAACTAGACACGATGATGCAACCGCAAAATTCAACAAAGCAAAACCCTAAAAAGATTATGCAAAGGCTCGATTGGTTTGATATGATGAACTAACCCTAATTTTTTTGTGGCTTTTTCGTGGACCGAGGTATGAAGAAATGACTCGATCTAAACTACAAAAAATCAGAAAATCTCACGAGCAACCCGAAATCTGATACCACTTGATAGAGGCAAAGGTGTCCCATCTTTCGATGAGATGATGGATATCGCTTGGTGGAAGTCGATTTTGACGATCCGACTACTTAACATGGAGGACGCCGCCTTAGCAATCGCTAAACCAACTCCGAGAGGTTATTGATCATGCCGAGCACGATCAACCCGACCACGAGGGTCTGTTTCCTGCGAGCAAATGAAGAACAAGCAAGAAACCGAGATTGCAACTGGATATTGCGAATATAAGATGAAAACTTTATTGATCAAGGTTCTCGGACGCTTTGTCTCGGTCGCTGAACACAAACGGCGCACGCTGGTTGCAGCTATGGCTAACTTTAATCTAAACAAAACCCAATGTCTAAACGGTGCCCTAAGTGCTGTATATATGGAGGAAGAGGGGTGAATTTCGTGGCCCTTGGTGGAGGGGTCCAAACTAACCCTATCTCTTGTTTCACATATGCTGCACTCTATAAATAGCCTATACTTATGTATTTCGAAATTACATGGGCCTGCCCAATAATAAGGTGACACAACACCTAGAATATCCTCTCGACGAAATTTATGAAGTGGCATCTTGTATATTTCTGTCCAAGGCTTCATGCACTCATTATGGTGGCTTCAAAGTCCCGAATCATCACTTTTAACTCCGTTTGTTCCCTTGCACATGCCATCATCTCCATGCTTGTTCTTGCTCCAATGTTCATCCTTCTCCAAGCTAGGCCCTTCATTTGTAAGCAAAACAAATGTATCCAATTAGGGCAAAGATCATATTCTCATGAACATTAGAATCATTACCAAGAAACGAAAGTACCGGTAATTTAGTTGATGCATGCTAGCTCTAGTAATTGGTCCAAGATGTATAGCAAATAGGGCGTGGGTGTAACAATGGTATTGATGTCCTCATCACTTCCTTTCCGAATCCTTGCTTCTCCGTGAGGGTCTTCGCTCATAATGATCATCTCTCGATACTCCTCTCTCGATGGTGATTCTTCTCTTTGCTTCTTCTTTGGAGAATCTTCTTTTTGTAGGTGCCGCCCACTTGTTGAATATCGTCCGGGTCTCCCACAATTGTAGCAATTTCGCCTCGACTAGAAGATCTTTTGTCATTGTAAGACCTTGACTTGAGCTTTTTTCTTTGCTTCTACTCTTGTAGAATTTTTGAAGTTCTTCACCATTAAGCTCAATTCTTCATTGAAGGTTTGTTTTCACTTGATGATGTGGGGGCTTCACTTGAGGCTTTGTAAGCACCACTTGACTTATTGTGAAGTTCCTCCTTATCTTTGAGTGACATCTCATGAGCAACAGCTTCTTCCAATGACTTCCGCTGGCTTGAGATCTTTGTAGTTTGGCATCATTTGGATCAATGTGCACACGGTATCATACTTTCCATCCAATGCTCTTAGGATCTTCTTGATGATGAATCATCGTCATCTCTTCACTCCCCTAAGCCGGCAATCTCATTTGTGATAAGTGCAAGCTCAGAGTACATTTCAAATGACACCTTCACCATCCTTCATTTTGAACTTGTCAAGTCGACTTTGGAGCACAACCAACTTGGATTCCTTGACGGAGTCGGTACCTTCATGCATATCAATCAAAGTATCCCAAATTTCCTTTGCATTCTCAAGACGGCTGATTTTGTTGAATTCTTCGGGCACAATATCCTATGAAGATGATGTCACAAGCTTGAGCATTGTATTGAGCATCTTCAATTCTTCCCAGATTAGCTTCACTTCGCCTCGAGCAGTTTTCAAAGCAGCCCAAGTAGCGGAATAGGATATAATCTACAATGTTCGCACCACCATACACATGCAAAACTAGTGAAAGTACAAACAGCAAAGAAGAACCCGCTTCTCCTCGGGATATTGTAAACATGTAAAACGTTGTTCAGTTTCTAACTCCCAAGTAAGATATATATCGTGAACATATCTACCCTCAAATGGTGGAATATTCAATTTCAGTTTAGGAATATGGACATCATCTCATACCTGAGGTGGTGGTGCAGGCCTACCATTACGAATATATACCTGAGGTTGACCTGCTGGTGGTGGTGCTGGTGGCTGCACGTAGTTCTGATTTTGATCAAGCTCATCCTCATAATTGCCCGCATACTCATCATCCTCCTCGGTACCAGTAGCAGCAGTAGCAGGAGCCAAAGAAGCACCAATAGTAGTAGCAGCGGCACCAGAATTTTGTCCTGGCTCAGTAGGAACACGCTGAGCTCGTCCATACTGATTCGGAAGGGGGCGTAGTTGTTGTTGTTGCAGAGGTGCGATAGGTGCAGCCGGCGGTGGTTGTGGAAAACACGCGAGCAATTCATTAAACTTGCTATCAAGCTTTGTTTCAAACGTCTTCTCAATGCCATCTATCTTCTCCATGGCCTCGTCAAATCTGTTTAGCACATCTTGCACCTGTCCACTCATCATTTGCTGATATTTATCATGTAGCTGTTTGTTCATTAGGTTCTCCCAATTAGTCTCATCGGCTTGTGATCCTACTATGGTTAGCAGCAAATAGAAACACACAAGAATATGATCCTACAGACTACTAAGAAGTGGTGGTGGTGTATCACAAACCCGTCAAGCAAATCTCAAATTCTTACCAGTTCTTACCCAAAGAAATAGTGGTGATCGGCAACCGTTGTAGTCAAAACTCTCAAAGCTTGGATATAGCGATTACGGGGAGAATCAAACGCACGACGAGATGTATGTGTAGCTGGGAGGCTTATAATATGGTAGCAAAAAGGTCAAGAATAATCAATTCAGAGATGCAAAGTTGAATAAATGCTCAACGACGCTATCAGGTGGTCCTAGGCTAGACCGTGCTAGAGACGCGAGCCTAGAACACTAACAAAATCACGGCGCTGCACGTAAACAAGGGAAAAGCACACTCTGGAAAAAAAAATTCGCTCTTTTTTTGCGCTGCTTTTTTTTGCACTACTCTTTTTTTTGCGAAAAATCACTATAATGGCGAGTGTCTAAAAACTCTTCCCAGGTCAAACTGATAGGATGGGCACAAAATTTTTTCGACCAATTTTTTTTTCGACTGCCCGGACACAAAAACTGGAAACGGGTCAAAAAAACTTTCTATAATGGCGACTGTCTCAATACGCTTAGAAACACCTAAAAATAGGATAGCCAGATAATTTTTTGTCAAGTGCATTTTTGGAAAATTTTGGGCCTAAACGGAGGGTGGTTTCCGGATAATTTTTTTTTTGGAAACCAACCTCTTCTACGGACGGCAAAAGATTGCTGGAATCCGAAACCTACTCAGACAAGGAAACACGAATCGGAAATTAGATGAATCCCGAAAACAAACCTAATTTGCAAGAAACTCGGATTGGTGGTAGATATATGGTGGTGGTATATGGCAGCGGTGGTAGTATATGGATATGGATCGATGGTGGTATATGGATACAGATTGGTGGTGGTATATGGATACGGATTCGAAGCGGTGGTAGTAGATGGCCGGGGCGATGATGATGGTGCGGTGGCGGCGTGACAACTTATGACCAGAACTCGAAACTCTAAAAGACTTGACGCTAAGCCAGCAACTAGACACGATGATGCAACCGCAAATTCAACAAAGCAAAACCCTAAAAAGATTATGCAAAGGCTCAGATTGGTTCGGATATGATGAACTAACCCTAATTTTTTTGTGGCTTTTTCGTGGACTGTAGGTATGAAGAACAGACTCGATCTAAACTACAAAAAACTGTAAAATCTCGCCGAGCAACCTGGAAATCTGATACCACTTGATAGAGGCAAAGGTGTCCCATCTTTCGATGAGATGATGGATATCGCTTTGGTGGAAGTCGACTTTGACGATCTGACTACGAACATGTGAGGACGTCGCGCCTTAGCAATCGCTAAACCAACTCCGAGAGGTTATTGACCATGCCGGAGCACGATCAACCTGACCACGAGGGTCTGTTTCCTGCGAGCAAATGAAGAACAAGCAAGAAACTGAGATTGCAATCTGGATATTGCGAATATAAGATGAAAACTTTATTGATCAAGGTGGGGTTCTGTGACGCTTTTGTCTGGTCGTTGAACACAAACGGTACGCGAAGTTGCAGCTATGGCGAACTTTAATCTAAACAAAACCCAATGTCTAAACGGTGCCCTAAGTGCTGTATATATGGAGGAAGAGGGGGTGAATTTCGTGGCCCTTGGTGGAGGGGTCCGAAACTAACCCTATCTCTTGTTTCCCCACACATACAGACTCTATAAATAGCCTATACTTATGTATTTCGAAATTACATGGGCCTGGCCCAATAATAAGGTGACACAACACCTAGAATATCCTCTGGACGAAATTTATGAAGTGGCATCTTGTATATTTCGTCCAAGGCTTCATGCACTCATTATGGTGGCTTCAAAGTCCTGAAATCATCACTTTTAACTCCGTTCTTGTTCCCCTTGCACATGCCATCATCTCCATGCTTGTTCTTGCTCCAATGTTCATCCTTCTCCAAGCTAGGCCCTTCATTTGTAAGCAAAACAAATGTATCCAATTAGGGCAGCATCATATTCTCATGAACATTAGAATCATTACCAAGAAACGAAAGTACCTGGTAATTTAGTTGGCGTGCGCGAGCTCTAGTAATTGGTCCAGTATGTATAGCAGCAGGGGCTGTGGGTGTAACAATGGTATTGATGTCCTCATCACTTCCTTTCCGAATCCTTGCTTCTCCGTGAGGGTCTTCGTTCATAATGATCATCTCTGATACTCCTCTCTCTCGATGGTGATTCTTCTCTTTTGCTTCTTCTTTTTGGAGAATCTTCTCTTCTTTTGTAGGGTGCCGTCCACTTGTTGGAATACTGTCCGGGTCTCCCACAATTGTAGCAATTTCGCTCTCGACTAGAAGATCTTTTGTCATTGTAAGACCTTGACTTGGAGCTTCTTTCTTTGCTTCTACTCTTGTAGAATTTTTTGAAGTTCTTCACCATTAAGCTCAATTCTTCATTGAAGGTTTGTTTCTCACTTGATGATGTGGGGGCTTCACTTGAGGCTTTGTAAGCACCACTTGACTTATTGTGAAGTTCCTCCTTATCTTTGAGTGACATCTCATGAGCAACAGTTCTTCCAATGACTTCCGTTGGCTTGAGATCTTTGTAGTTTGGCATCATTTGGATCAATGTGCACACGGTATCATACTTTCCATCCAATGCTCTTAGGATCTTCTTGATGATGAATCTGTCGGTCATCTCTTCACTCCCTAAGCCGGCAATCTCATTTGTGATAAGTGCAAGCCTAGAGTACATTTCAGCGACACCTTCACCATCCTTCATTTTGAACTTGTCAAGCTGACTTTGGAGCACAACCAACTTGGATTCCTTGACGGAGTCGGTACCTTCATGCATATCAATCAAAGTATCCCAAATTTCCTTTGCATTCTCAAGACGGCTGATTTTGTTGAATTCTTCGGGGCACAATATCCTATGAAGATGATGTCACAAGCTTGAGCATTGTATTGGAGCATCTTCAATTCTTCCGCATTAGCTTCACGGTTCGGCTCTCTCCCGTCAAAGAATTCACCTTGCAAGCCAATACAAATAATTGCCCAAACGGCGGGGTTATGTCTGAGAATATGCATTTTCATCTTATGCTTCCAACTAGCAAAATTAGTACCATCAAAGTAAGGACCTCTACGGTGATAATTTCCCTCACTAGATGCCATACTCTCCTAGGTTAACCAAGGCTATGACCACCAAAAGCTATAGAAATCAAAGCAAATGGAGACCAAAGCTCTGATACCACTTGTAGGACATTGAAGTATGTCTAGAGGGGGGTGATTAGACTACTTAACCAATTAAAACTTAACCTTTTCCCAATTTTAGAGTTTGGCAGATTTTAGAGTTTGGCAGATTTTAGTTATCTTAGGACAAGTCAAGCAATCATCACACAATTCAAGCAAGCATGCAAAGAGTGTATAGGCAGCGGAAATTAAAGCATGCAACTTGCAAGAAAGTAAAGGGAAGGGTTTGGAGGATTCAAATGCAATTGGAGACACGGATGTTTTTGGCGTGGTTCCGATAGGTGGTGCTATCGTACATCCACGTTGATGGAGACTTCAACCCATGAAGGGTAATGGTTGCACGAGTCCACGGAGGGCTCCACCCACGAAGGGTCCACGAGGAATCAACCTTGTCTATCCCACCATGGCCGTCGCCCACGAAGGACTTGCCTCACTAGCGGTAGATCTTCACGAAGTAGGCGATCTCCTTGCCCTTACAAACTCCTTGGTTCAACTCCACAATCTTGTCGGAGGCTCCCAAGTGACACCTAGCCAATCTAGGAGACACCACTCTCCAAGAAGTAACTAATGGTGCGTTGATGGTGAACTCCTTGCTCTTGTGCTTCAAATGATAGTCTCCCCAACACTCAACTCTCTCTCTCATAGGATTTGGATCTGGTGGAAAGAAGATTTGAGTGGAAAGCAACTTGGGGAAGGCTAGAGATCAAGATTCATATGGTAGGAATGGAATATCTTGGCCTCAACGCATGAGTAGGTGGTTCTCTCTCAGAAATGGTAAGTTGGAAGTGTAGGTTTGTTGTGATAGTTCTCTCCATGAATGAAGAGGAGGTGGAGGGGTATATATAGCCTCCACACAAAATCTAACCGTTACACACAATTTACCAATCTCGGTGGGACCGATTTGGTTAGGGTTAGGGCATAACGTAATCTCGGTAAAACCGATCACGCAAACTCGGTGAGACCGATTTTGGTAATGAGCTTTCCAGAGAGTTGGTCAGGTAAACTCAGTGCGACCGATTTGCTCTTTTCGGTGAGACCGAAATGTTACAAAAGGGAAATAGAGAGTTTACATTGCAATCTCGGTGGGACCGATCGCTCACTTCGGTTAGACCAAAATGTTACGATGGGAAACAGAGATATTACAATCCCATCTCGGTGAGACCGAGATCCCTATCGGTGAGACCGATTTGCCTAGGTTTTGTGGCAGTGGCTTTGACATTAGAACTTGGTGGCGCCATATAGAAAGAATCGGTGTGACCGATTTTGGATTTAGGTTTAGGTCATTTGTGGATGTGAGAAAGTAGTTGAGGGTTTTTGGAGCATATCACCAAGCACATGAAGCAAGGGGCTCATTAAGCAACACCTCATCCCTCCTTGATAGTATTGGCTTTTCCTATAGACTCAATGTGATCTTGGATCGCTAAAACGTAAAATGAAGAGTCTTGAGCTTTTGAGCTCGAGCCAATCCTTTGTCATTAGTACTTTGAGGGATACACTTTCATTATCCATGCCATGCCATTCATTGAGCTTTCCTGAAATAATAGTCTTGGAATAGCATTATCTCAATGAGCTATATGTTGTTATGAATTACCAAAACCACCTAGGGATAGTTGCACTTTTAGTGGGTCCTACACGGACTCCGAATGACAAAGTTGTGACCGTTTTAGTGAACATTGGTCCATTCTATGGTAGTCCCTGAAAGTACTTCATTTTCCCATGATACTTTTTTGCCTGACTACCCCGAAATTTCTTGTCCTCTATAGTGGAGATATTATTTCCACATATATATTGACCGATGCCAGGAATGCCCTTTTGTTCTTGGCTTTCAGGCGCATATGTTACAGCATGCCATCTGGCGAAAACAAGGAGAATAAGGCATATAGCCGGTCGATTTTCTTCAATTTACAGCCAAATGAGATTGCCCAGATCATAGAGCATCTTGAGAAAGCTACGTTTGTCCCTACCATGGGGGACTAATGTCTATAAGCAACATAATCTCAAATTTCCTTCAAAAGGAAGGGCAATGGGTTCAGAAACTTGTCCGAAAAACAGCGGCGAATCATGTTCTTTGACTTTCATGGCCAAAAAGTCCTGCTTAAGGCTGAATTTGAGTGTACTCCGGGCCTCCTGGTTTAAACCGGGAGTATTTTCTAGATTCGCACGCTCGCCGCGAGCAGTTTGAGTACTTGTGGGTCCGACACGAACTCCGAATGACAAAGTTATGACCGTTTTAGTGAACATCTGTCCATTCTATCACAGTCCTTGAAAGTACTTCATTTTCCCATGACGCTTTTCGCCTGACCGCCCCGACATTTCTCGTCCTCTATAGTGGAGATATTGTTTCCACATATAAAACCCCTTATGTGCGAAATTATAGAAGATCCCCTTTAAGATCAAACAATTCCATTGAATTGAGTATGACTGTATGTGTGATAGCATGTACTATACCAGGAATATTAATGAACACCATTCTTGCAATTACTCAGGATACCCTCTTTTAGCTGCTAGGTCTATTTCTTAGTTCAAGATCTGATGTAGGGCGGAACCCTATGGGGCCGATCTTTCACGTTTGGAGTGGATCCTACAGGGAGACACGAAGAACGCGCGGAAAACACAAGGCAAAACACGAGTAGAAACGAGAGGATCACTAAACCGACAAGTAATCGATCACACAAGGGCTAGATCACCGAACACATAAGGTAGCACAAGATTCAAAATAAACAAAGGAAAGATACAAGGGTAGCCGTTCTTCTCCGTGAGGAGGTCTTGATTGTATTCCCTTGAAGGGGTCTTGAATTCGCTTGGGGGATCTTCTCCGAAGAGGTCGTGAAGGCTCTCACACAAAATATGAGCTAAACCAATGCTAACCCTCAAAATGGGGAGGAGGAGGTCTATTTATAGTGCTAAGCCATGAAGGGGTAAGTGAGGGGCGAAGGGGGTACACAGATGAAAGCACATTTGCTCCCTGGGTGGTTTTGGTAATTAATGACAACATACTTTGTGGTTGGACTAATGCTTTTATCAAGTATGTTTCAGGAAGTTCAATCACATTGGCATGGCAAAAGGACTGAAGAGGTGGACCCCTCAAAATGCTAAGGCAAGCATTGGCAAAAGCTCAAGACTCCATTTTTGGTTTAGTGATCCAAGATCACATTGAGTCCATAGGAAAGCCAATACTATTAAAAGGGGATGAGGTTATGATGATGATCTGGTTGCTCAAAGTGCTTAGTGATACATCTCCTAAACTATCAACAACTCTCACTGCCTTATACACTCATAAGCAATCTCGGTCCCACCGATATTCCAAACTCAGTCACACCGAGATGAACCACCTCAGCCATAAAGCCAAACCCTAGAAATCTCGGATTTTCCGATTCTGAACTCGGTCTCACCGAAACTTGAGTTGCCAAGCTTCAGAACCTTCATCATCAAATCGGTGTCACCGAGATGATGAAGTCGGTCCCACCGAGATTGGCAAGCTCTTGTCTTTGCACGAATCGGACTAACCGAGTTTGTATTTTCGGTCCCACCGAAAATCCCAACGTTCACATGATTTGAACTTTCGGTCTCACCGAGTTGTCAACTTCGGTCCCACCGAGATTGGTCAAATGTGTGTAACGGTTGGATTTTGTGTGGAGGCTATAAATACCCTCCACCCCTCTTCATTCGTGGAGAGAGCCATCGAAAGAACTACCACTCCTACCTTACATTTCGAGAAGAGAACTACCTACCCTTGTGTTGAGATCAAGTTGCTCCACTCCCACCATATGAAGCTTGATCTCTAGCCTTCCCAAGTTGCTTTCCACTCAATCCTTTCTTCCACCACAGCCAAATCGGTGAGGAGAGTTGGGTGTTGGGGAGATTATCATTTGAAGCACAAGAGCAAGGAGTTCATCATCATCAACACCATCTATTACCTTTTGGAGGGTGGTGCCTCCTAGATTGGTTAGGTGTCGCTTGGGAGCCTCCGTCGAGATGTGGAGTTGAACCAAGAAGTTTGTAAGGGCAAGGAGATCGCCTACTTGAAGATCTACCCCGAGTAAGGCTAGCCCTCCGTGGGCGTAGGCCATGATGGAATAGACAAGGTTGCTTCTTTGTGGACCCTTCGTGGGTGGAGCCCTCCGTGGACTCTCGCAGCCGTTACCCTCCGTGGGTTGAAGTCTCCATCAACGTGGAAGTACGATAGCACCACCTATCGGAACCACGAGAAAAATCACCGCGTCTCCAAATTGCGTTTGATCTTCTCCACCTCTCTTTACTACTTGTGCAATTTACTTTCTGCTGCCCATACTCTAGAATTGCATGTGTAGTGTACTACTTGACTTGTGTGTGTTATGTAAAATCTGCCAAAATCTGTCCTTGATAAAAGACTGAATTTTTATCTTGTCGAGTAGTCTAATCACCCCCCCCCTCTAGACACTCTCACCTTCTTCGATCTACAATTGGTATCAGAGCTTTGGTCTCCATTGCTTTGGTTTACACACCATTGGAGGAAGATGGACGTGTCTACGTTTGGGAGTGTTAGCCATAGAGTGCCTATTCTTAATGGAGTGTCCTATAACTCGTGGAGGATTGAAATGCTTATTATCTTTAAGATGTATAACTTGCATAAATATGTTGAAACCCCTATGTGCCTCCATTTGACCCCTTGCACCCTACCATGGATGAAGAGCTTGATTTGCTTCGTAACCTTAGAAGTGTAAATCTTATCATTAGAGGGTTACCCGATAACTTGCTTAAGCTCGTTACAAACTTTGAGTGCGCCTATGCTATGTGGAAGTTCTTGGAAGAACTTTATCGGGACTACTCTTTGAGAGGTCTTGATGAAATTCTATACAAGACTATTGAATTTGATATGATGCTTCAATGATCCCAACTTTGATAAATGCTTCTTTGAGCTTCGTGATCTCATGAAAGAGAAGGGTGATCCTTGTCTTATCAATGCTCTAATTAGAAATGCTCTTGTATTGCATTCCGATGATTATTGTCACATTGACAAAACTAATGCAAGTCGTTGTCAAATTGACCTAGGTGTTGATGATGAACAATCTATGGGTCAATATGATGATGAGCATGAGCATGATGATGATTACTCCGATTCGGACACCGAGCTAGACAAGATCATGAAGAGTCTCAATCTTATGGCAAATCTGAGAGACTACATATCCGGCGGAAAAGAGTGGATTCTAGATAGTGGATGTACCGATCACATGACCGGAGACGAAGACATGTTTCGAGAGCTTGCAAAGAACGATGGTCCACGCAAGTATGTGACTTTTGGAGACAACTCCAAGGGTAAGGTACTTGGCCTTGGTAAGGTGGCCATATCTCATGATAGCTCTATTCAAAATGTCATGCTTGTAGAATCACTTGGATACAATTTACTTTCCGTGTCTAGATTAGCTGACTTTGGATTCAATGTGCTATTCACTGAAGTAGATTGCCAAGTCTTTCATCGTGACAATCATAACATGGCATTTACCGGTATCCGTAGAGGTGATCTATATAGTGTTGATTTCACTAAGAAAGCCCAACCTAGAACTTGCTTCATTGCTAAATCCGCTAAAGGTTGGTTATGGCATAGAAGGCTTGGACATGTTGGTATGCGTAATCTAGACAAGCTAATCAAAGGTGATCATATTCTTGGTGTTAAAGATGTCTTCTTTGACAAAGATAGACTTTGTAGTGCTTGTCAGGCAGGAAAACAAGTAGGTGGAAGTCATCCCGTGAAGAACATCATGACCACAAGGAGACCGCTTGAGCTTCTTCATATGGATCTCTTCGGTCCCAATGCTTACAAAAGCCTTGGTGGTAACTCCTTTGGTCTAGTTATAGTTGATGATTATTCCAGATTTACGTGGGTATTTTTCCTTGATGACAAATCGCAGGTTCAGAGAATCTTCAAAACCTTTGCCAGAAAGGCCCAAAATCAATTTGAGGTGAAGATCAAGAAAGTTCGAAGTGACAATGGAACGGAGTTCAATAACGCCAATGTAGACTCTTTTCTCGATGAGGAAGGGATTCTACATGAGTTCTCGGCTACGTACACTCCTCAACAAAATGGAGTTGTTGAGAGGAAGAACCGAACGCTCATAGAGATGGCGAGAACGATGCTTTATGAATACAAGACACCGAAGCACTTTTGGGGTGAAGCCGTCGAGACAGCTTGTCATGCTATCAACAGGCTTTATCTTCATAAGCTTCTCGGCAAGACATCATACGAGCTCCTCACCGGTAACAAACCCCAAGTGGGATACTTTCGTGTCTTTGGTTCGAAATGCTATATCCTTGATAAGCATCGTCGGTCTAAATTTGCTCCTAAAACTCATGAAGGTTTTTTTCTTGGTTATGGATCAAACTCCCACACCTACCGTGTCTACAATAATTTCACCGAAAGGTTGAAGAGACGGTAGATGTGAAGTTTGATGAATCTAATGGCTCGCAAGTAGAGCAAATGCCTATTGATGTAGGAGACAAGGACCCATCGGAAGCCATCCAAGATTTATCTATTGGAAAGATCCGTCCCATGGAAGTGAAGGAGAGTACCTCATCTACATATGTGGAGCCCCTACCTCACGGCAAGATGAACCTCAAGGCAACATGGAGGCCTCCACAAGTGGAACTCACCAAGATGAGGAAGTGCAACAAGAAGATCCACCACAACCTCCTTCTCCACCGCCTCAAGACAACACCAACAACAATGAAGAAGAAGAGGAAGATGAGGATGATGAGGAAGCTCAGCCACAACCTCAACAAAAGCTATCCCGAGTCCGAGCAAGAGTCAAGAAAAATCATCCCGTGGAACAAATGATGAACGACATCGACTCCGGGAGAACTACTCGCTCTAAAACTCGCTTAGCTAACTTTAGTGAGCATTACTCATTTATCTCTAGTATTGAACCTATGAAGGTAGAAGAAGCACTTGAAGACCCGGACTGGGTGAACGCTATGCACGAAGAGCTACACAACTTCGAGAGGAACAATGTATGGACTTTGGTAGAAAACCCAAGGATGATCAAAACGTCATTGGAACCAAATGGGTGTTTCGGAACAAGCAAGATGAAGATGGACAAGTCATCCGCAACAAGGCTCGTCTCGTAGCTCAAGGTTACACACAAGTCGAAGGTATGGACTATGGTGAGACCTATGCCCCCGTTGCTAGACTTGAGTGCATTCGCATTCTTCTTGCTTATGCCAATCACCATGATATTACTCTCTATCAAATGGATATTAAAAGTGCTTTCCTAAATGGTGAAATTGAGGAGGAAGTATTTGTGAAACAACCTCCCGGATTTGTGAATCCTAAAAAGCCTAATCATGTTTACAAGTTGCACAAAGCTCTTTATGGTCTTAAACAAGCTCCTAGAGCTTGGTACAAATGCTTGACTAGCTTTCTTCTTGAAAAAGGATTTGAGATTGGAAAAATAGACTCAACGCTATTCACGAAAAGGGTTGATGGTGAACTATTTGTGTGCCAAATATATGTTGATGATATTATCTTTGGTTCAACTAACCCTCATTTTAGCGAGAAGTTTGGAAAGCTCATGTCGGAGAAGTATGAGATGTCCATGATGAGTGAACTCAAATTCTTCCTTGGGTTGCAAATCAAGCAATCTAAGGAGGGTACCTTTGTCTCACAAACAAAGTACACCAAGGATCTCTTCAAGAAGTTCAACATGCAAGAAAGCAAAGGTATGAGAACCCCATGCCTACAAGTGGACATAATGACTTGACAAAAGATGGAGAACCCGTTGATCAAAAGGTTTACCGATCTATGATTGGTTCTCTACTATATCTCTGTGCTTCTCGTCCTGACATAATGTTGAGTGTATGCATGTGTGCTCGATATCAAGCAGCCCCTAAAGAATGTCATCTTAAAGCTGTTAAAAGGATTGTGAGATATTTGATACACACACCAAACTTTGGCATTTGGTATCCTAAGAGGGCCTCTTTCGATCTTGTTGGCTATTCCGACTCGGACTATGCCGTGACAGGTTGATAGAAAGTCAACTTCGGTGCGTGTCAATTCCTTGGTCGATCCCTTGTATCTTGGTCCTCCAAGAAACAAAATTCGTATCATTATCCACCGCCAAGCAGAATATATTGCTGCTGGTTCATGTTGTGCTCGGTTGCTATGGATGACACAAACGCTTATGGATTATGGGATACATGTGAGACATGTTCCTTGCTTTGTGACAATGAGAGTGCGATTAAGATTGGACACAATCCGTGCAACACTCTCGAACTAAACATATTGAAGTTCGTCACCATTTCATTCGTGATCACATTGCCAAGGGTGACATCAATCTTAAGCATGTTCGATTGACAAACAACTCGCGATATCTTTACAAAACCTCTTGATGAGAAGGTGTTTTGTCGCTTAAGGAGTGAGTTGAACATCATTGATGCTTCAAACTTGGAGTGAAAACTCCATCGATGCATGCAAGGCATGAGCCTACTTGACTAATCCTTGATATTTCTCTTATGATGATGATCATATGTCTTGGACACATTTGCCTTCTTGTATTGCATCTAACTCCTTGCGGTACTTGGATGATCTACATTCCACAAGATTACCACACACTCAAATCATGAGTAATCTTGTCATTAACCAAGTATCTAGTCCTTTGGGATGTTGAGTTCAAGGAACAAAATTCCACATATCCTTTTGACACCTTATACATCTAGTATTTCACTCTTGTCATCTTGGATATCCTTGAGTATTTCCTTGCTTGCCTAACCCATGTAGGAAGATGAACTACACAAGTGAAAATGGCGCCCAACTTCACATTCAATGAGCACCTACATCAAGTTCACCTACATGAGCAAAGCAACAACAAGCCCAAGGTATGTTCTTCACATCTTTAAGGAGCTTTGCTCAAAGTCATGAGTACAAGCAGC
>JAHHZJ010002774.1:0-31191 GCA_021437245.1 Aegilops speltoides | reverse complement strand
TGGATATCCGACTCATACGGAGTCCATTTTAGCTCCACAAGTAGTCAAAACTTTTGTGACAACCAGATGATTCAAAGGATTCTTTCATAGGGAACTTTTGGAGAACTTTTCTTAAGGAGTTCGTTTAGAAACTTGTATAGAAACTTTCTTGATGAGCACTCGACAAACGCATTTCGAGAACATACACAAAGTCCCAGCTATGGACCTAGTGCATCATCATAAGCGAGGTCTCTTGCATTTCCCTACAAGTAATTGGATCTCATATGGAGATTTTTAGTGAAGTAGAATGGAAAAAATCGAGAGCAACTACACAAGAACTAGTCCAGAATCGCTGCTCGAATCAATTTTATGCAGTGGTTAATCAAACATGGATATCTGACTCATACGGAGTCCGTTTTCACTCCACAAGTAGTCAAAACGTTTTTGACGACCAGATGCTTCAAAGGATTCTTTCATAGGGAACTTTTGGAGAACTATTCTTAAGGAGTTCGTCTAGAAACTTGTATAGAAACTTTCTTAATGAGCACTTGACAAACACATTTCGAGAACATACCAAAGTCCCAGCTATGGACCTAGTGCATCATCATAACTGAGGTGTCTTGCATTTCCCTACAAGTAATTGGACCTCATATGGAGATGTTTAGCGAAGTAGAATGGAAAAATCGAAAGCAACTACACAAGAACTAGTCTCAGAATCGCTGCTCGAATCAGCTTTTGCAAAGGTTAATCAAACATGGATATCTCGACTCATACGGAGTCCTGCTTTGGCTCCACAAGTAGTCAAAATGTTTTTGACGACCAGATGTTTCAAAGGATTCTTTCATAGGAACTTTGGAGAACTTTTCTTAAGGAGTTCGCTTAGAAACTTGTATAGAAACTTTCTTAATGAGCATTCGACAAACGATTTCGAGAACATACACAAAGTCCCAGCTATGGACCTAGTGCATCATCATAACCGAGGTCTCTTGCATTTCCTATAAGTAATTGGATCTCATATGGAGATGTTTAGTGAAGTAGAATGGAAAAATCGCAACTACACAAGAACTAGTCTCAGAATCGCTGCTCGAATCTGCTTTATGCAAAGGTTAATCAAACATGGACGCCCGACTCATACATTGTCCGCTTTGGCTTCACAAGTAGTCAAAACGCTTGTGACGCACCAGATGATTCAAAGGATTCTTTCATAGGGAACTTTGGAGAACTTTTCTTAAGGAGTTCGCTCGTAAACTTTATAGAAACTTTCTTAATGAGCACTCGACAAACGATTTCGAGAACATACACAAAGTCCCAGCTATGGACCTAGTGCATCATCATAACCGAGGTCTCTTGCATTTCCTACAAGTAATTGGATCTCATATGGAGATGTTTAATGAAGTAGAATGGAAAAATCGAGTGCAACTACACAAGAACTAGTCCAGAATCGCTGCTCGAATCGCTTATGCAGGTTAATCAAACATGGATATCTCGACTCATACGGAGTCCGTTTTGGCTCCACAAGTAGTCAAAACGTTTGTGATGACCAGATGCTTCAAAGGATTCTTTCATAGGGAACTTTTGGAGAACTTTTCTTAAGGAGTTCATTCAGAAACTTGTATAGAAACTTTCTTAATGAGCACTCGACAAACGCATTTCGAGAACATACACAAAGGCCCAGCTATGGACCTAGTGCATCATCATAATTGAGGTCTCTTACATTTCCCTACAAGTAATTGGATCTCATATGGAGATGTTTAGTGAATTAGAATGGAACAAATAGAATGCAACTACAAAAGAACTAGTCAGAATTATCGCTCGAATCAGCTTTTATGCAAAGGTTAATCAAACATGGATATCTGACTCATACGGAGTCCATTTTGGCTCCACAAGTAGTCACAATGTTTGTGACGACTAGATGCTTCAAAGGATTCTTTAATAGGGTACTTTTGGAGAACTTTTCTTAACGAGTTCATTTAGAAACTTGTATGGAAACTTTCTTAATGAGCACTCGACAAACGCATTTTGAGAACATACACAAAGTCCCAGCTATGCACCTAGTGCATCATCATAACCGAGGTCTATTGCATTTCCCTACAAGTAATTGGATCTCATATGGAGATGTTTAGTGAAGTAGAATGGAAAAAATCAAGTGCAACTACACAAGAACTAGTCTCAGAATCGCTGCTCGAATCAGCTTTATGCAAAGGTTAATCAAACATGGACATCTGACTCATATGATGTTTGTTTTGGCTTCACAAGTAGTCAAAACGTTTTTGACGACCAGATGCTTCAAAGGATTCTTTCATAGGGTACTTTTGGAGAACTTTTCTTAAGGATTTCATTCAGAAACTTGTATAGAAACTTTCTTAATGAGCACTCGACAAACCCACTTCGAGAACATACACAAAGTCCCAGCTATGGACCTAGTGCATCATCATAACCGAGGTCTCTTGAATTTCCCTAAAAGTAATTGGATCTAACATGGAGATGTTTAGTGAAGTAGAATGGAAAAAATCGAGTGCAACTACACAAGAACTAGTCTCAGAATCGCTGTCTCGAATCAGTTTTGCGCAGTGTTAACTGAAACATGGATATATGACTCATACAGAGTCCGTTTTGGCTCCACAAGTAGTCAAAACTTTTGTGACGACCAGATGATTCAAAGGATTCTTTCATAGGAACTTTTGGAGAACTTTTCTTAAGGAGTTCGCTCGTAAACTTGTATAGAAACTTTCTTAATGAGCACTCGACAAACGCATTTCGAGAACATACACAAAGTCCCAGCTATGGACCTAGTGCATCATCATAACCGAGGCCTCTTGCATTTACCTACAAGTAATTGGATCTCATATGGAGATGTTTAGTAAAGTAGAATGGAAAAAATTGAGTGCAACTACACAAGAACTAGTCCAGAATCGCTGCTTGGAATCAGCTTTTATGCAGGTTAATCAAACATGGATATCTGACTCATACGGAGTCCGTTTTAGCTCCACAAGTATTCAAAACATTTGTCACGACCAGATGCTTCAAAGATTCTTTCATAGGGAACTTTTGGAGAACTTTTCTTAAGGAGTTCGTTTAGAAACTTGTATAGAAACTTTCTGAATGAGCACTTGACAAACGCATTTCGAGAACATACACAAAGTCCTAGCTATGGACTTAGTGCATCATCGTAACCGAGGTCTCTTGCATTTCCCTACAAGTAATTGGACCTCATATGGAGATGTTTAGTGAAGTAGAATGGAAAAAAATCGAGTGTAACTACACAAGAACTAGTCTCAGAATCGCTGCTCGATTCACTTTTGTGCAAAGGTTAATCAAACATGGATATCTGACTCATACGGAGTCTGTTTTGGCTCCACAAGTAGTCACAATGTTTGTGACGACCAGATGCTTCAAATGATTCTTTCAAAGGGTATTTTTGGAGAAATTTTCTGAAGGAGTTCGTTCAGAAACTTGTATAGAAACTTTCTTAATGAGCACTCGACAAACGCATTTCGAGAACATACACAAAGTCCCAGCTATCGACCTAGTGCATCATCATAACCGAGGTCTCTTGCATTTCCCTACAAGTAATTTGATCTCATATGGAGATGTTTAGTGAAGTAGAATGGAAAAAATAGAGTGCAACTACACAAGAACTAGTCTCAGAATCGCTGCTCGAATCAGCTTTATGCAAAGGTTAATCAAACATGGATATCTGACTCATACGGAGTCCATTTTAGCTCCACAAGTAGTCAAAACTTTTGTGACAACCAGATGATTCAAAGGATTCTTTCATAGGGAACTTTTGGAGAACTTTTCTTAAGGAGTTCGTTTAGAAACTTGTATAGAAACTTTCTTAATGAGCACTCGACAAACGCATTTCGAGAAAATACACAAAGTCCCAGCTATGGACCTAGTGCATCATTATAAGCAAGGTCTCTTGCATTTCTCTACAAGTAATTGGATCTCATATGGAGATGTTTAGTGAAGTAGAAAGGAAAAAATCGAGAGCAACTACACAAGAACTAGTCCGTAACTATCGTTTGGAATCAATTTTGCGCAGTGTTAACTCAAACATGGATATCTGACTCATATGGAGTCCGTTTTCGCTCCACAAGTAGTAAAAACGTTTGTGACGACTAGATGCTTCAATGGATTCTTTCATAGGGAACTTTTGGAGAAATATTCTTAAGGAGTTTCTCTAGAAACTTGTATAGAAACTTTCTTAATGAGCACTTGACAAACGCATTTCGAGAACATACACAAAGTCCCGGCTATGGACCTAGTGCATCATCATAATCGAGATCTCTTGCATTTCCCTACAAGTAATTGGACCTCATATGGAGATGTTTAGTGAAGTAGAATGGAAAAAATCGAGTGCAACTACACAAGAACTAATCAGAATCGCTGCTCGAATCAGCTTTGTGCAAAGGTTAATCAAACATGGATATATGACTCATACGGAGTCCGTTTTGGTCCACAAGTAGTCAAAACGTTTGTGACGACCAGATGCTTCAAAGGATTCTTTCATAGGGAACTTTTGGAGAACTTTTCTTAAGGAGTTCGTTTAGAAACTTGTATCGAAACTTTCTTAATGAGCACTCGACAAACGCATTTCGAGAACATACACAAAGTCCCAGCTATGGACCTAGTGCATCATCATAACCGAGGTCACTTGCATTTCCCTATAAGTAATTGGATCTCATATGGAGATGTTTAGTGAAGTACAATGGAAAAAATCAAGTGACACTACACAAGAACTAGTCTCAGAATCGCTGTCCGAATCAGCTTTTATGCAAAGGTTAATCAAACATGGACGTCTGACTCATACGTTGTCCGTTTTGGCTTCACAAGTAGTCAAAACGTTTGTGACGACCAGATGATTCAAAGGATTCTTTCATAGGGAACTTTTGGAGAACTTTTCTTAAGGAGTTCGTTCAGAAACTTTTATAGAAACTTTTCTTAATGAGCACTCGACAAACGCATTTCGAGAACATACACAAAGTCCTAGCTTTGGACCTAGTGCATCATCATAACCGAGGTCTCTTGCATTTCCCTACAAGTAATTGGATCTCATATGGAGATGTTTAGTGAAGTAGAATGGAAAAAATAGAATGCAACTACACAAGAACTAGTCTCAGAATCGCTGTCTGAATCAGCTTTGCATGCAGGTTAATCAAACATGGATATCTGACTCATACGGAGTCCATTTTGGCTCCACAAGTAGTCACAATGTTTGTGACGACCAGATGCTTCAAAGGATTCTTTCATAGGGTACTTTTGGAGAACTTTTCTTAAGGAGTTCGCTTAGAAACTTGTATAGAAACTTTCTTAATGAGCACTCGACAAACGCATTTCGAGAACATACACAAAGTCCCAGCTATGGACCTAGTGCATCATCATAACCGAGGTCTCTTGCATTTCCCTACAAGTAATTGGATCTCATATGGAGATGTTTAGTGAAGTAGAATGGAAAAAATCAAGTGCAACTACGCAAGAACTAGTCTCAGAATCGCTGCTCGAATTAGTTTTATGAGTGTTAATCAAACATGGACATCTGACTCATACAGTGTCCGTTTTGGCTTCACAAGTAGTCAAACCGTTTTTGATGACTAGATGATTCAAAGGATTCTTTCATAGGGTACTTTCGGGAAACTTTTCTTAAGGATTTCGTGCAGAAACTTGTATAGAAACTTTCTTAATGACCACTCGACAAACCCACTTCGAGAACATACACAAAGTCCCAGCTATGGACCTAGTGCATCATCATAACCGAGGTCTCTTGCATTTCCCTAAAAGTAATTGGATCTAACATGGAGATGTTTAGTGAAGTAGAATGGAAAAAATCGAGTGCAACTACACAAGAACTAGTATGTAATCGCATCCGAATCAGCCATGCAAGTGTTAATCAAACATGGATATCTGACTCATACGGAGTCCGTTTTGGCTCGACAAGTAGTCAAAACTTTTGTGACGACCAGATGATTCATAGGATTCTTGCATAGGGAACTTTTGGAGAACTTTTCTTAAGGAGTTCGTTCAAAAACTTGTATAGAAACTTTCTTAATGAGCACTCGACAAACGCAATTCGAGAACATACACAAAGTCCCAGCTATGGACCTAGTGCATCATCACAACCAAGGTCTCTTGCATTTCCTAAAAGTAATTGGATCTCATATGGAGATGTTTAGTGAAGTAGAATGGAAAAATTGAGTGCAACTACACAAGAACTAGTCCAGAATCGCTGCTCGAATCAGCTTTATGCAGGTTAACGAAACATGGATATCTCGACTCATACGGAGTCCGTTTTGGCTCCACAAGTAGTCAAAACATTTTTGACGACCAGATGCTTCAAAGGATTTTTTCATAGGGAACTTTTGAAGAACTTCTCTTAAGGAGTTCGTTTAGAAACTTGTATAGAAACTTTCTTGATGAGCACTTGACAAACGCATTTCGGGAACATACACAAAGTCCCAGCTATGGACTTAGTGCATCATCATAACCGAGGTCTCTTGCATTTCCCTACAAGTAATTGGACCTCCTATGGAGATGTTTAGTGAAGTAGAATGGAAAAAAACAAGTGCAACTACACAAGAACTAGTCTGTAACTATCGTCTGGAATCAGTTTTGCGCGGTGTTAACTGAAACATGGATATATGACTCATACGGAGTCTGTTTTGGCTCCACAAGTAGTCAAAACTTTTGTGACGACCAGGTGATTCATAGGATTCTTTCATAGGGAACGTTTGGAGAACTTTTCTTAAGGAGTTCGTTCAGAAACTTGTATAGAAACTTTCTTAATGAGCACTCGACAAACGCATTTCGAGAACATACACAAAGTCCCAGCTATGGACCTAGTGCATCATCATAATCAAGGTCTCTTGCATTTCCCTACAAGTAATAGGATCTCATATGGAGATGTTTAGTGAAGTATAATGGAAAAAATCGAGTGCAACTACACAAGAACTAGTCCAGAATCGCTGCTCGAATCAGTTTTGCACAAAGGTTAATCAAACATGGATACTCATACGGAGTCCGTTTTGGCTCCACAAGTAGTCAAAACATTTGTGACGACCTGATGCTTCAAAGGATTCTTTCATAGGGAACTTTTGGAGAACTTTCCTTAAGGAGTTCGTTTAGAAACTCGTATAGAAACTTTCTTAATGAGCACTTGACAAATGCATTTCGAGAACATACACAAAGTCCCAGCTATGCACTTAGTGCATCATCATAACCGAGCTCTCTTGCATTTCCCTACAAGTAATTGGACCTCATATGGAGATGTTTAGTGAAGTAGAATGGAAAAAATCGAGTGCAACTACACAAGAACTAGCCCAGAATCGCTGCTCGAATCAGCCATGATAAGTGTTAATCAAACATGGATATCTGACTCATACGGAGTCTGTTTTGGCTCCACAAGTAGTCAAAATGTTTGTGTCGACCAGATGCTTCAAAGGATTCTTTCATTGGGTACTTTTGGAGAACTTTTCTTAAGGAGTTTGTTTAGAAACTTGTATAGAAACTTTCTTAATGAGCACTCGACAAATGCATTTCGAGAACATACACAAAGCCCCAGCTAAGAACCTAGTGCATCATCACAACCGAGGTCTCTTGCATTTCCCTACAAGTAATTGGATCTCATATGGAGATGTTTAGTGAAGTAGAATGGAAAAAATAGAATGCAACTACACAAGAACTTGTCTCAGAATCGCTGTCGAATCGCTTTTATGCAAAGGTTAATCAAACATGGATATTTGACTCATAGGGAGTCCGTTTTGGCTCCACAAGTAGTCACAATGTTTGTGACGACCAGATGCTTCAAAGGAATCTTTCATAGGGTACTTTTGGATAACTTCTCTTAAGGAGTTCGTTTAGAAACTTGTATAGAAACTTTCTTAATGAGCACTCGACAAACGCATTTCGAGAACATACACAAAGTCCCAGCTTTGGACCTAGTGCATCAACATAACCGAGGTCTCTTGCATTTGCCTACAATTAATTGGATCTCATATGGAGATGTTTAGTGAAGTAGAATCGAAAAAATAGAATGCAACTACACAAGAATTAATGTGTAACTGTCGTCCGGAATCAGTTTTGCGCAGTGTTAACTGAAACATGGATATCTGACTCATACGGAGTCCAGTTTAGCTCCAAAAGTAGTCAAAACTTTTGTGACAACCAGATGATTCAAAGGATTCTTTCATCGGGAACTTTTGGAGAACTTTTATTAAGGAGTTCGTTCAGAAACTTGTATAGAAACTTTCTTAATGAGCACTCGACAAACGCATTTCGAGAACATACACAAAGTCCCAGCTATGGACCTAGTGCATCATCATAACCGAGGTCTCTTGCATTTCCCTACAGGTAATTGGATCCCATATGGAGATGTTTAGTGAAGTAGAATGGAAAAAATAGAATGCTAGTACACAAGAACTAGTCTCAGAATCATCGCCTCTGAATCGGTTTTATGCAAAGGTTAATCAAACATGGATATCTGACTCATACGGAGTCCGTTTTGGCTCCACAAGTAGTCACAATGTGTGTGACGACCAGATGCTTCAAAGGATTCTTTCATATGGTACTTTAGGAGAACTTTTCTTAAGGAGTTCGTTTAGAAACTTGTATAGAAACTTTCTTAATGAGCACTTGACAAACGCATTTCGAGAACATACACAAAGTCCCAGCTATGGACCTAGTGCATCATCATAACCGAGGTCTCCTGCGTTTTCCTACAAGTAATTGGATTTCGTATGGAGATGTTTAGTAAAGTAGAATGGAAAAAATAGAATGCAACTACACAAGAACTAGTCTGTAACTATCGTTTGGAATCAGTTTTGCACAGTGTTAACTGAAACATGGATATCTGACTCATGCGGAGTCTGTTTTAGCTCCACAAGTAGTCACAATGTTTGTGACGACTAGATGTTTCAAAGGATTCTTTCATAGGGTACTTTTGGAGAACTTTCCTTTAGGAGTTCGTTTAGAAACTTGTATAGAAACTTTCTTAATGAGCACTCGACAAACGCATTTCGAGAACATACACAAAGTCCCAGCTATGGACCTAGTGCATCATCATAACCGAGGTCTCTTGAATTTCCCTACAAGTATTTGGATATCATATGGAGATGTTTAGTGAAGTAGAATGGAAAAAATAGAATGCAACTAGACAAGAACTAGTCTCAGAATTGTCGCTCGAATCGCTTTTGCATAAGGTTAATCGAACATGGATATCTGACTCATATGGAGTCCGTTTTGGCTCCACATGTAGTCACCATGTTTGTGATGACCAGATGCTTCAAAGGATTCTTTCATAGGGTACTTTTGGAGAACTTTTCTTAAGGAATTCGTTTAGAAACTTGTATAGAAACTTTCTTAATGAGCACTCGACAAACGCATTTCGAGAACATACACAAAGTCCCAACTATGGACCTAGTGCATCATCATAACCGACGTCTCTTGCATTTCCCTACAAGTAACTGGACCTCATATGGAGATGTTTTATGAAGTAGAATGAAAAAATAGAATGCAACTACAACAGAACTAGTCTGTAACTGTCATCCGGAATCAGTTTTGCGCAGTGTTAATTGAAACATGGATATCTGACTCATACGGAGTCCATTTTAGCTCCACAAGTAGTCAAAACTTTTGTGACAACCAGATGATTCAAAGGATTCTTTCATAGGGAACTTTAGGAGAACTTTTCTTAAGGAGTTCGTTCAGAAACTTGTATAGAAACTTTCTTAATGAGCACTCGACAAACGCATTTCGAGAACATACACAAAGTCCCAACTATGGATCTAGTGCATCATCATAACCGAGGTCTCTTGCATTTCCCTACAAGTAATTGGATCTCATATGGAGATGTTTAGTGAAGTAGAATGGAAAAAATAGAATGCAACTACACAAGAACTTGTCTGTAACTGTCGTCTGAAATCAGTTTTGCGCAGTGTTAACTGAAACATGGATATCTGACTCATACGGATGCTTCAAAGGATTCTTTCATCGGGTACTTTTGGAGAACTTTTCTTGAGGATTTCATTTAGAAACTTGTATAGAAACTTTCTTAATGAGCACTCGACAAACGCATTTCGAGAACATACACAAAGTCCCAACTATGGACCTAGTGCATCATCATAACCAAGGTCTCTTGAATTTCCCTACAAGTAATTGGATCTCATATGGAGATGTTTAGTGTAGTGGAATGGAAAAAATAGAATGCAACTACACAAGAATTAGTCTCAGAATCGCTGCTTGGAATCGCTTTTGCAGTTGTTAATCAAACATGGATATCTGACTCATACGGAGTCCATTTTAGCTCCACAAGTAGTCACAATGTTTGTGACGACCAGATGCTTCAAATGATTTTTTCATAGGGAACTTTTGGAGAACTTTTCTTAAGGAGTTCGTTCAGAAACTTGTATAGAAACTTTCTTAATGAGCACTCGACAAACGCATTTCGAGAACATACACAAAGTCCCAGCTATGGACCTAGTGCATCATCATAACCGAGGTTTCTTGCATTTCCCTACAAGTTATTGGATATCATATGGAGATGTTTAGTGAAGTAGAATGGAAAAAATAGAATGCAACTACACAAGAACTAGTCTCAGAATCGCTGTCTCGAATCGCTTTTATGCAGGTTAATGTAAACATGGATATCCGACTCATACGGAGTCCGCTTTTGACTCCACAAGTAGTAACAATATTTGTGACGCACCAGATGCTTCAAAGGATTCTTTCATAGGGTACTTTTGGAGAACTTTTCTTAAGGAGTTCGTTTAGAAACTGGTATAGAAACTTTCTTAATGAGCTCTCAACAAACGCATTTTGAGAACATACACAAAGTCCCAGCTATGGACCTAGTGCATCATCATAACCGAGGTCTCTTGCGTTTCCCTACAAGTAATTGGATCTCATATGGAGATGTTTAGTGAAGTAGATTGGAAAAAATAGAATGCAACTACACAAGAACTAGTCTGTAACTGTTGTTTGGAATCAGTTTTGCGCAGTGTTAACTGAAACATGGATATCTGACTCATGCGGAGTCTGTTTTGGCTCCACAAGTAGTCACAATGTTTGTGACGACTAGATGCTTCAAAGGATTCTTTCATAGGGTACTTTTGGAGAACTTTTCTTTAGGAGTTCGTTTAGAAACTGGTATAGAAACTTTCTCAATGAGCACTCGACAAACGCATTTTGAGAACATACACAAAGTCCCAGCTATGGACCTAGTGCATCATCATAACCGAGGTCTCTTGCATTTCCCTACAAGTAATTGGATATCATATGGAGATGTTTAGTGAAGTAGAATGGAAAAAATAGAATGCAACTACACAAGAACTTGTCTGTAATTGTCGTCTGGAATCAGTTTTGCGCAGTGTTAACTGAAACATGGATATATGACTCATACAGAGTCCGTTTTGGCTCCACATGTAGTCACCATGTTTGTGATGACCAGATGCTTCAAAGGATTCTTTCATAGGGTACTTTTGGAGAACTTTTCTTAAGGAATTCGTTTAGAAACTTGTATAGAAACTTTCTTAATGAGCACTCGACAAACGCATTTCGAGAACATACACAAAGTCCCAACTATGGACCTAGTGCATCATCATAACCGAGGTCTCTTGCATTTCCCTACAAGTAATTGGATCTCATATGGAGATGTTTAGTGAAGTAGAATGGAAAAAATTGAATGCAACTACACAAGAACTAGTCTCAGAATCGCTGCTCGAATCGCTTTTATGCAAAGGTTAATCAAACATGGATATCTGACTCATACGGAGTCCATTTTAGCTCCACAAGTAGTCACAATGTTTGTGATGACCAGATGCTTCAAAGAATTCTTTCATAGGGTACTTTTGGAGAACTTTTCTTAAGGAGTTCGTTTAGAAACTTGTATAGAAACTTTCTTAATGAGCCCTCGACAAACGCATTTTGAGAACATACACAAAGTCCCATATATGGACCTAGTTTATCATCATAACCGAGGTCTATTGCATTCCCAACAAGTAATTGGATCTCATATGGAGATGTTTTATGAAGTAGAATGAAAAAATAGAATGCAACTACAACAGAACTAGTCTCAGAATCGTCGTCCGAATCAGCTTTTATGCAAAGGTTAATTGAAACATGGATATCTGACTCATACGGAGTCCATTTTAGCTCCACAAGTAGTCAAAACTTTTGTGACAACCAGATGATTCAAAGGATTCTTTCATAGGGAACTTTAGGAGAACTTTTCTTAAGGAGTTCGTTCAGAAACTTGTATAGAAACTTTCTTAATGAGCACTCGACAAACGCATTTCGAGAACATACACAAAGTCCCAGCAATGGACCTAGTGCATCATCATAACCGAGGTTTCTTGCATTTCCCTACAAGTTATTGGATATCATATGGAGATGTTTAGTGAAGTAGAATGGAAAAAATAGAATGCAACTACACAAGAACTAGTCTGTAAGTGTCGTCTGGAATCAGTTTTGCGCAGTGTTAAGAGAAACATGGATATCTGACTCATACGGAGTCCGTTTGGGCTCCACAAGTAGTAACAATATTTGTGACGACCAGATGCTTCAAAGGATTCTTTCATAGGGTACTTTTGGAGAACTTTTCTTAAGGAGTTCGTTTAGAAACTGGTATAGAAACTTTCTTAATGAGCACTCGACAAACGCATTTTGAGAACATACACAAAGTCCCAGCTATGGACCTAGTGCATCATCATAACCGAGGTCTCTTGCGTTTCCCTACAAGTAATTGGATCTCATATGGAGATGTTTAGTGAAGTAGATTGGAAAAAATAGAATGCAACTACACAAGAACTAGTCTCAGAATCGCTGCTCGAATCGCTTTTGCAAAGGTTAATGTAAACATGGATATCTGACTCATACGGATTCCGTTTTGGCTCCACAAGTAGTCACAATGTTTGTGACGACCAGATGCTTCAAAGGATTCTTTCATAGGGTACTTTTAGAGAACTTTTCTTAAGGAGTTCGTTTAGAAACTTGTATAGAAACTTTCTTAATGAGCACTCGACAAACGCATTACGAGAACATACACAAAGTCCCAACTATGGACCTAGTGCATCATCATAACCAAGGTCTCTTGAATTTCCCTACAAGTAATTGGATCTCATATGGAGATGTTTAGTGTAGTGGAATGGAAAAAATAGAATGCAACTACACAAGAATTAGTCTCAGAATCGCTGCTCGAATCGCTTTTGCAGAGTTAATCAAACATGGATATCTGACTCATACGGAGTCCATTTTAGCTCCACAAGTAGTCACAATGTTTGTGACGCACCAGATGCTTCAAAGGATTCTTTCATAGGGAACTTTTGAGAACTTTTCTTAAGGAGTTCGCTCAGAAACTTGTATAGAAACTTTCTTAATGAGCACTCGACAAACGATTTCGAGAACATACACAAAGTCCCAGCTATGGACCTAGTGCATCATCATAACCGAGGTTTCTTGCATTTCCCTACAAGTTATTGGATATCATATGGAGATGTTTAGTGAAGTAGAATGGAAAAAATAGAATGCAACTACACAAGAACTAGTCTCAGAATCGCTGTCTGAATTAGTTTTATGCAAAGGTTAATGTAAACATGGATATCTCGACTCATACGGAGTCCGCTTGGGCTCCACAAGTAGTAACAATATTTGTGACGACCAGATGCTTCAAAGGATTCTTTCATAGGGTACTTTTGGAGAACTTTTCTTAAGGAGTTCGTTTAGAAACTGGTATAGAAACTTTCTCAATGAGCACTCGACAAACGCATTTTGAGAACATACACAAAGTCCCAGCTATGGACCTAGTGCATCATCATAACCGAGGTCTCTTGCGTTTCCTACAAGTAATTGGATCTCATATGCAGATGTTTAGTGAAGTAGATTAAAAAAAATAGAATGCAACTACACAAGAACTAGTCTCAGAATCGCTGTCTCGAATCGGCTTTATGCAAAGGTTAATGTAAACAAGGATATCTGACTCATACGGAGTCCGTTTTGGCTCCACAAGTAGTCACAATGTTTGTGACGACCAGATGCTTCGAAGGATTCTTTCATAGGGTACTTTTAGAGAACTTTTCTTCAGGAGTTCATTTAGAAACTTGTATAGAAACTTTCTTAATGAGCACTCGACAAACGCATTATGAGAACATACACAAAGTCCCAACTATGGACCTAGTGCATCATCATAACCGAGGTCACTTGCATTTCCCTACAAGTAATTGGATCTCATATGGAGATGTTCAGTGTAGTAGAATGGAAAAAATAGAATGCAACTACACAAGAACTAGTCTCAGAATCGCTGCTCTGAATCGCTTTTGCAAAGGTTAATCAAACATGGATATCTGACTCATACGGAGTCCATTTTGGCTCCACAAGTATTCACAATGTTTGTGACAACCAGATGCTTCAAAGGATTCTTTCATAGGGTACTTTTGGAGAACTTTTCTTAAGGAGTTCGTTTAGAAACTTGTATAGAAACTTTCTTAATGAGCACTCGACAAACGCATTACGAGAACATACACAAAGTCCCAGCTATGGACCTAGTGCATCATCATAACCGAGCTCTCTTGCGTTTCCCTACAAGTAATTGGATCTCATATGGAGATGTTTAGTGAAGTAGAATGGAAAAAAATAGTATGTTACTACACAAGAACTAGTCTCAGAATCGCTGTCTGAATCGCCATGCAAAGGTTAATCAAACATGGATATCTGACTCATACGGAGTCCGTTTTGGCTCCACAAGTAGTCACAATGTTTGTGACAACCATATGCTTCAAAGGATTCTTTCATAGGGTACTTTTGGAGAACTTTTCTTAAGGAGTTCGTTCAGAAACTTGTATAGAAACTTTCTTAATGAGCACTCGACAAACGCATTTCGAGAACATACACAAAGTCCCAGAATGGACCTAGTGCATCATCATAACCGAGGTTTCTTGCATTTCCTACAAGTAATTGGATCTCATATGGAGATGTTTAGTGAAGTAGAATGGAAAAATAGAATGCAACTACACAAGAACTAGTCTCAGAATCGCTGTCTGAATCGGCTTTGCAGTGGTTAATGTAAACATGGATATCTCGACTCATACGGAGTCCGTTTGGGGTCCACAAGTAGTAACAATATTTGTGACGACCAGATGCTTCAAAGGATTCTTTCATAGGGTACTTTTGGAGAACTTTTCTTAAGGAGTTCGTTTAGAAACTGGTATAGAAACTTTCTTAATGAGCACTCGACAAACGCATTTTGAGAACATACACAAAGTCCCATCTATAGACCTAGTGCATCATCATAACCGAGGTCTCTTGCGTTTCCCTACAAGTAATTGGATCTCATATGGAGATGTTTAGTGAAGTAGATTGGAAAAAATAGAAAGCAACTACACAAGAACTAGTCTCAGAATCGCTGCTGAATCAGCTTTTGCTAGTGTTAATGTAAACATGGATATCTGACTCATACGGATTGCGTTTTGGCTCCACAAGTAGTCACAATGTTTGTGACGACCAGATGCTTCAAAGGATTCTTTCATAGGGTACTTTTAGAGAACTTTTCTTAAGGAGTTCGTTTAGAAACTTGTATAGAAACTTTCTTAATGAGCACTCGACAAACGCATTACGAGAACATACACAAAGTCCCAACTATGGACCTAGTGCATCATCATAACCAAGGTCTCTTGAATTTCCCTACAAGTAATTGGATCTCATATGGAGATGTTTAGTGAAGTAGAATGGAAAAATAGAATGCAACTACACAAGAATTAGTCTCAGAATCGCTGCTCGAATCGCTTTATGAAGTGTTAATCAAACATGGATATCTGACTCATACGGAGTCCATTTTAGCTCCACAAGTAGTCACAATGTTTGTGACGACCAGATGCTTCAAATGATTCTTTCATAGGAACTTTTGGAGAACTTTTCTTAAGGAGTTCGCTCGTAAACTTGTATAGAAACTTTCTTAATGAGCACTCGACAAACGATTTCGAGAACATACACAAAGTCCCAGCTATGGACCTAGTGCATCATCATAACCGAGGTTTCTTGCATTTCCCTACAAGTTATTGGATATCATATGGAGATGTTTAGTGAAGTAGAATGGAAAAAATAGAATGCAACTACACAAGAACTAGTCTCAGAATCGCTGTCTCGAATCGCTTATGCAGGTTAATCAAACATGGATATCTGACTTATACGGAGTCCATTTGGGCTCCACAAGTAGTAACAATATTTGTGACGACTAGATGCTTCAAAGGATTCTTTCATAGGGTACTTTTGGAGAACTTTTCTTAAGGAGTTCATTTAGAAACTGGTATAGAAACTTTCTCAATGAGCACTCGACAAACGCATTTTGAGAACATACACAAAGTCCCAGCTATGGACCTAGTGCATCATCATAACCGAGGTCTCTTGCGTTTCCTACAAGTAATTGGATCTCATATGGAGATGTTTAGTGAAGTAGATTGGAAAAAATAGGATGCAACTACACCAGAACTAGTCTCAGAATCGCTGTCTGAATCAGCTTTATGCAGTGTTAATGTAAACAAGGATATCTGACTCATACGGAGTCCGTTTTGGCTCCACAAGTAGTCACAATGTTTGTGACGACCAGATGCTTCGAAGGATTCTTTCATAGGGTACTTTTAGAGAACTTTTCTTAAGGAGTTCATTTAGAAACTTGTATAGAAACTTTCTTAATGAGCACTCGACAAACGCATTACGAGAACATACACAAAGTCACAACTATGGACCTAGTGCATCATCATAACCGAGGTCACTTGCATTTCCCTACAAGTAATTGGATCTCATATGGAGATGTTCAGTGTAGTAGAATGGAAAAAATAGAATGCAACAACACAAGAACTAGTCTCAGAATCGCTGTCTCGAATCGCTTTTGCAAAGTGTTAATCAAACATGGATATCTGACTCATACGGAGTCCGTTTTGGCTCCACAAGTAGTCACAATGTTTGTGACAACCATATGCTTCAAAGGATTCTTTCATAGGGTACTTTTGGAGAACTTTTCTTAAGGAGTTCGTTTAGAAACTTGTATAGAAACTTTCTTAATGAGCACTCGACAAACGCATTTTGAGAACATACACAAAGTCCCAGCTATGGACCTAGTGCATCTTCATAAACGAGATCTCTTGCATTTCCCTACAAGTAATTGGATCTCATTTGGAGATTTTTAGTGAAGTAGAATGGAAAAAATAGAATGCAACTACACAAGAACTTGTCTGTAACTGTCGTGTGGAATCAGTTTTGCGCAGTGTTAACTGAAACATGGATATCTGACTCATACGTAGTCCGTTTTGGCTCCACAAGTAGTCACCATGTTTGTGACGACCAGATGCTTCAAAGGATTCTTTCATAGTGTACTTTTGGAGAACTTTCCTTAAGGAGTTCGTTTAGAAACTTGTATAGAAACTTTCTTAATGAGCACTCGACAAACGCATTTTGAGAACATACACAAAGTCCCAACTATGGACCTAGTGCATCATCATAACCGAGGTCTCTTGTATTTCCCTACAAGTAATAGGATCTCATATGGAGATGTTTAGTGAAGTAGAATGGAAAAATAGAATGCAACTACACAAGAACTTGTCTCAGAATCGCTGCTCGAATCGCTTTTTGCGCAGGTTAATCAAACATGGATATCTCGACTCATACGGAGTCCGCTTTTGGCTCCACAAGTAGTCAAAATGTTTGTGACGACCAGATGCTTCAAAGGATTCTTTCATAGGGTACTTTTGGAGAACTTTTCTTAAGGAGTTCGTTTAGAAACTTGTATAGAAACTTTCTTAATGAGCACTCGAAAAACGCATTTCGAGAACATACACAAAGTCCCGACTATGGACCTAGTGCATCATCATAACCGAGGACTCTTGCATTTCCCTACAAGTAATTGGATCTCATATGTAGATGTTTAGTGAAGTAGAATGGAAAAAATAGAATGCAACTACACAAGAACTAGTCTGTAACTGTCGTTCGGAATCAATTTTGAGCAGTGTTAACTAAAACATGGATATCTGACTCATACGGAGTCCATTTTAGCTCCAAAAGTAGTCAAAAATTTTGTGACAACCAGATGATTCAAAGGATTCTTTCATAGGGAACTTTTGGAGAACTTTTCTTAAGGAGTTCGTTCAGAAACTTGTATAGAAACTTTCTTAATGAGCACTCGACAAACGTATTTTGAGAACATACACAAAGTCCCAGCTATGGACCTAGTGCATCATCATAAGCGAGGTCTCTTGCATTTCCCTACAAGTAATTGGATCTCATATGGAGATGTTTAGTGAAGTAGAATGGAAAAAATCGAGAGCAACTAAACAAGAACTAGTCCGTAACTGTCGTTCGGAATCAGTTTTGCGCAGTGTTAACTGAAACATGGTATCTGACTCATACGGAGTCCATTTTCGCTCCACAAGTAGTCAAAACGTTTGTGACGACCAGATGCTTCAAACGATTCTTTCATAGGGTACTTTTGGAGAAATTTTCTTAAGGATTTCGTTTAGAAACTTGTATAGTAACTTTCTTAATGAGCACTCGACAAACGCATTTCGAGAACATACACAAAGTCACAGCTATGGACCTAGTGCATCATCATAACCGAGGTCTCTTGCATTTCACTACAAGTAATTGGATCTCATATGGAGATGTTTAGTGAAGTAGAATGGAAAAAATCGAGAGCAACTACACAAGAACTAGTCCAGAATCGCTGCTCGAATCGCTTTTGCGCAGGTTAATCAAACATGGATATCTGACTCATACGGAGTCTGTTTTCGCTCCACAAGTAGTCAAAACGTTTGTGACGACCAGATGCTTTAAAGGATTCTTTCATAGGGAACTTTTGGAGAACTATTCTTAAGGAGTTCGTCTAGAAACTTGTATAGAAACTTTCTTAATGAGCACTTGACAAACGCATTTCGAGAACATACACGAAGTCCCAGCTATGGACCTAGTGCATCATCATAATTGAGGTCTCTTGCATTTCCCTACAAGTAATTGGATCTCATATGGAGATGTTTAGTGAAGTAGAATGGAAAAAATCAAGTGAAAGAACACAAGAACTAGTCTCAGAATCGCGCTCGAATCGCTTTTGTGCAAAGGTTATCTAAAACATGGATATCTGACTCATACGGAGTCCGTTTTGGCTCCACAAGTAGTCAGAACGTTGGTGACGACCAGATGCTTCAAAGGATTCTTTCATAGGGAACTTTTGGAGAACTTTTCTTAAGGAGTTCGCTCGTAAACTTTATAGAAACTTTCTTAATGAGCACTCGACAAACGATTTCAAGAACATACACAAAGTCCCAGCTATGGACCTAGTGCATCATCATAATCGAGGTCTCTTGCATTTCCTAAAAGTAATTTGATCTCATATGGAGATGTTTAGTGAAGTAGAATGGAAAAATCGAGTGCAACTACACAAGAACTAGTCTCAGAATCGCTGCTCGAATCAGCTTTATGCAGGTTAATCAAACATGGATATCTCGACTCATACGGAGTCCGCTTTGGCTTCACAAGTAGTCAAAACGCTTGTGACGCACCAGATGCTTCAAAGGATTCTTTCATAGGGAACTTTTGAGAACTTTTCTTAAGGAGTTCGCTCGAAACTTTATAGAAACTTTCTTAATGAGCACTCGACAAACGATTTCGAGAACATACACAAAGTCTTAGCTATGGACCTAGTGCATCATCATAACCGAGGTCTCTTGCATTTCCTACAAGTAATTGGATCTCATATGGAGATGTTTAGTGAAGTAGAATGGAAAAATCGAGTGCAACTACACAAGAACTAGTCCAGAATCGCTGCTCGAATCAGTTTTATGCAGTGTTAATCAAACATTCGGACCAGCTATCGATCATCGCTTTGGTAAGCTATTACCTCACCAACTAGCTAATCGACGCGAGCCCCTCCTTGGGCGGATTTCTCCTTTTGCTCCTCAGCCTACGGGATATTAGCAACCGCTCCTCAGCTTGTTGTTCCCTCCCAAGGGCAGGTTCTACGCTGCTACTCAAAGTTAAGAAGATGGGAAAGCGCTTTCTCTCTATAAGAACAAAGTATGCTCGAGGTGTGAAGTGGAGAGAGGGGATGTGATGATTGAGGTTTTGAATAAGACGACCTTTGCATTTTAGATTTGGATCTTTTTCTTATTTCAAAATAGTGAAAAAGTCAAATAAGAGGTGTTAAGCTTTTTATCATTAATGGAAAGGAACATATACGTATTTACATAACAAATCCTATGGTAGGTCGCAAATTGGGGGAATTCGTGCCTACTCGGCATTTCACGAGTTATGAAAATGCAAGAAAGGATACTAAATCTCGTCGTTAACTGAATTCTGAATAGAAAGATTAAGAAGAAAAAAAGATTCAAAATAAAGACAGAAATACCCAATATCTTGTCATGGATATCTGACTCATACGAAGTCCATTTTGGCTCCAAAAGTAGTCACAATGTTTGTGACTACCAGATGCTTCAAAGGTTTCTTTCATAGGGAACTTTTGGAGAACTTTTCTTAAGGAGTTCGTTCAGAAACTTGTATAGAAACTTTCTTAATGAGCACTCGACAAACGCATTTCGATAACATACACAAAGTCCCAGCTATGGACCTAGTGCATCATCATAACCGAGGTCTTTTGCATTTCCCTACAAGTAATTGGATCTCATATGGAGATGTTTAGTGAAGTAGAATGGAAAAAATAGAATGCAACTACACAAGAACTAGTGTGTAATCGCTGTCTGAATCAGCCATGAGTGTTAATCGAAACATGGATATCTCGACTATACGGAGTCCATTTTGGCTCCACAAGTAGTCACAATGTTTGTGATGACCAGATGCTTCAAAGATTCTTTCATAGGGTACTTTTGGAGAACTTTTCTTAAGGAGTTCGTTTAGAAACTTGTATAGAATCTTTCTTAATGAGCACTCGACAAACGATTTCGAGAACATACACAAAGTCCCAGCTATGGACCTAGTGCATCATCATAACCGAGGTCTCTTGCATTTCCTACAAGTAATTGGATCTCATATGGAGATGTTTAGTGAAGTAGAATGGAAAAATCAAGTGCAACTACACAAGAACTAGTCTCAGAATCATCGCTCGAATCGCTTTATGCAAAGGTTAATCAAACATGGATATCCGACTCATACGGAGTCCATTTTGGCTCCACAAGTAGTCAAACATTTTTGACGCACCATATGCTTCAAAGGATTCTTTCATAGGAACTTTTGGAGAACTTTTCTTAAGGAGTTCGTCGTAAACTTTTATAGAAACTTTCTTAATGAGCACTTGACAAACGATTTCAAGAACATACACAAAGTCCCAGCTATGGACCTAGTGCATCATCATAACCGAGGTCTCTTGCATTTCCCTACAAGTAATTGGATCTCATATGGAGATGTTTAGTGAAGTAGAATGGAAAAAATCGAGTGCAACTACACAAGAACTAGTCCGTAACTGTCGTCCGGAATCAGTTTTGCACAGTGTTAACTGAAACATGGATATCTGACTCATATAAAGTCCGTTTTGGCTCCACAAGTAGTCAAACTTTTGTAGCGACCAGATGATTCAAAGGACTCTTTCATAGGGAACTTTTGGAGAAATTTTCTTAAGGAGTTCGTTCAGAAACTTTTATAGAAACTTTCTTAATGAGCACTCGACAAACGCATTTCGAGAACATACACAAAGTCCCAGCTATGGACCTAGTGCATCATCATAAGAGAGGTCTCTTGCATTTCCCTACAAGTAATTGGATCTCATATGGAGAAGTTTAGTGAAGTAGAATGGAAAAAATCGAGAGCAACTACACAAGAACTAGTCCATAATCGCTGCTCGAATCAGCTTATGCAAAGGTTAATCAAACATGGATATCTAACTCATACGGAGTCCGTTTTCGCTCCACAAGTAGTCAAAACGTTTGTGACGACCAGATGCTTTAAAGGATTCTTTCATAAGGAATTTTGGAGAACTATTCTTCAGGAGTTCGTCTAGAAACTTGTATAGAAACTTTCTTAATGAGCACTTGACAAACGCATTTCGAGAACATACACAAAGTCCCAGCTATGGACCTAGTGCATCATCATAACCGAGGTCTCTTGCATTTCCCTACAAGTAATTGGATCTCATATGGAGATGTTTATTCAAGTAGAATGGAAAAAATAGAATGCAACTACACAAGAACTTGTCTGTAACTGTGGTCTGGAATCAGTTTTGCGCAGTTTAAGGAGTTCGTTTAGAAACTTGTATAGAAACTTTCTTAATGAGCACTCGACAAACGCATTTCGAGAACATACACAAAGTCCCAACTATGGACCTAGTTCATCATCATAACCGAGGTATCTTGCATTTCCCTACAAGTAATTGGATCTCATATGGAGATGTTTAGTGAAGTAGCATGGAAAAAATAGAATGCAACTATAAAAGAACTAGTCTGTAACTGTTGTTGGGAATCAGTTTTTCGCAGTGTTAACTGAAACATGGATATCTGACTCATACGGAGTCCATTTTAGCTCCACAAGTAGTCAAAATTTTTGTGACAACCAGATGATTCAAAGGATTCTTTCATAGGGAACTTTTGGAGAACTTTTCTTAAGGAGTTCATTCAGAAACTTGTATAGAAACTTTCTTAATGAGCACTCGACAAACGCATTTCGAGAACATACACAAAGTCCCAGCTATGGACCTAGTGCATCATCATAAGCGAGGTCTCTTTCATTTCCCTACAAGTAATTGGATCTCATATGGAGATGTTTAGTGAAGTAGAATGGAAAAAATCGAGAGCAACTACACAAGAACTAGTCCAGAATCGCTGCTCGAATCGTTTTATGCAAAGTTAACTAAAACTGGATATCCGACTCATACGGAGTCCGCTTTGGCTCCACAAGTAGTCAAAACGCTTGTGACGCACCAGATGCTTCAAAGATTCTTTCATAGGGAACTTTTGGAGAACTTTTCTTAAGGATTTCGCTCGAAACTTGTATAGAAACTTTCTTAATGAGCACTCGACAAACGCATTTCGAGAACATACACAAAGTCACAGCTATGGACCTAGTGCATCATCATAACCGAGGTCTCTTGCATTTCCCTACAAGTAATTGGATCTCATATGGAGATGTTTAGTGAAGTAGAATGGAAAAATCGAGAGCAACTACACAAGAACTAGTCCAGAATCGCTGCTCGAATCAGCTTTTATGCAATGTTAACTAAAACATGGATATATGACTCATACGAGTCCGCTGGCTCCACAAGTAGTCAAAACGTTTGTGACGCACCAGATGCTTAAAGGATTCTTTCATAGGGAACTTTTGGAGAACTATTCATAAGGAGTTCGTCTAGAAACTTGTATAGAAACTTTCTTGATGAGCACTTGACAAACGCATTTCGAGAACATACACAAAGTCCCAGCTATGGACCTAGTGCCTAATCATAACTGAGGTCTCTTGCATTTCCCTACAAGTAATTGGATCTCATATGGAGATGTTTAGTGAAGTAGAATGGAAAAAATCGAGTGCAACTACACAAGAACTAGTCTATAACTATCGTTGGGAATCAGTTTTGTGCAGTGTTAACTAAAACATGGATATCTGACTCATACGGAGTCCGTTTTGGCTCCACAAGTAGTGAGAATGTTTGTGACGACCAGATGCTTCAAAGGATTCTTTCATAGGGAACTTTTGGAGAACTTTTCTTAAGGAGTTCGTTCAGAAACTTGTATAGAAACTTTCTTAATGAGCACTCGACAAACGCATTTCGATAACATACACAAAGTCCCAGCTATGGACCTAGTGCATCATCATAACCGAGGTCTTTTGCATTTCCCTACAAGTAATTGGATCTCATATGGAGATATTTAGTGAAGTAGAATGGAAAAAATAGAATGCAACTACACAAGAACTAGTGTGTAACTGTCGTCTGGAATCAGTTTTGCATAGTGTTAACTGAAACATGGATATCTGACGCATACGGAGTCCATTTTGGCTCCACAAGTAGTCACAATGTTTGTGACGACCAGATGCTTCCAAGATTCTTTCATAGGGTACTTTTGGAGAACTTTTCTTAAGGAGTTCGCTTAGAACCTTGTATAGAAACTTTCTTAATGAGCACTCGACAAACGATTTCGAGAACATACACAAAGTCCCAGCTATGGACCTAGTGCATCATCATAACCGAGGTCTCTTGCATTTCCTACAAGTAATTGGATCTCATATGGAGATGTTTAGTGAAGTAGAATGGAAAAATCGAGAGCAACTACACAAGAACTAGTCTCAGAATCGCTGCTCGAATCAGCTTTATGCAAGGTTAATCAAATGGATATCCGACTCATACGGAGTCCGCTTGGCTCCACAAGTAGTCAAAACGCTTGTGACGACTCAGATGCTTCAAAGATTCTTTCATAGGGAACTTTGGAGAACTTTTCTAAGGAGTTCGCTCAGAAACTTGTATAGTAACTTTCTTAATGAGCACTCGACAAACGCATTTCGAGAACATACACAAAGTCACAGCTATGGACCTAGTGCATCATCATAACCGAGGTCTCTTGCATTTCCCTACAAGTAATTGGATCTCATATGGAGATGTTTAGTGAAGTAGAATGGAAAAAATCGAGAGCAACTACACAAAAACTAGTCCGTAACTGTCGTTCGGAATCAGTTTTGCGCAGTGTTAACTAAAACATGGATATATGACTCATACGGAGTCCGTTTTCGCTCCACAAGTAGTGAAAACGTTTGTGACGACCAGACGCTTTAAAGGATTCTTTCATAGGGAACTTTTGGAGAACTATTCATAAGGATTTCGTCTAGAAACTTGTATAGAAACTTTCTTGATGAGCACTTGACAAACGCATTTCGAGAACATACACAAAGTCCCAGCTATGGACCTAGTGCATCATCATAACCGAGGTCTTTTGCATTTCCCTACAAGTAATTGGATCTCATATGGAGATGTTTAGTGAAGTAGAATGGAAAAAATAGAATGCAACTACACAAGAACTAGTGTGTAACTGTCGTCTGGAATCAGTTTTGCGTACTGTTAACTGAAACATGGATATCTGACTCATACGGAGTCCATTTTGGCTCCACAAGTAGTCACAATGTTTGTGACGACCAGATGCTTCCAAGATTCTTTCATAGGGTACTTTTGGAGAACTTTTCTTAAGGAGTTCGTTTAGAAACTTGTATAGAATCTTTCTTAATGAGCACTCGACAAACGCATTTCGAGAACATACACAATGTCCCAGCTATGGACCTAGTGCATCATCATAACCGTGGTCTCTTGCATTTCCCTACAAGTAATTGGATCTCATATGGAGATGTTTAGTGAAGTAGAATGGAAAAAATCAAGTGCAACTACACAAGAACTAGTCTCAGAATTATCGCTCGAATCGCTTTTGCAGCAAGGTTAATCAAACATGGATATCCGACTCATACGGAGTCCATTTTGGCTCCACAAGTAGTCAAACATTTTGATGACCATATGCTTCAAAGGATTCTTTCATAGGGAACTTTTGGAGAACTTTTCTAAGGAGTTCGCTCGAAACTTTATAGAAACTTTCTTAATGAGCACTTGACAAACACATTTCAAGAACATACACAAAGTCCCAGCTATGGACCTAGTGCATCATCATAACCGAGGTCTCTTGCATTTCCTACAAGTAATTGGATCTCATATGGAGATGTTTAGTGAAGTAGAATGGAAAAATCGAGTGCAACTACACAAGAACTAGTCCAGAATCGTCGTCTCGAATCAGCTTTGCGCAGGTTAATCAAACATGGATATCTCGACTCATACGGAGTCCGTTTTGGCTCCACAAGTAGTCAAAACTTTTGTAGCAACCTGATGATTCAAAGGACTCTTTCATAGGGAACTTTTGGAGAACTTTTCTTAAGGAGTTCGTTCAGAAACTTTTACAGAAACTTTCTTAATGAGCACTCGACAAACGATTTCGAGAACATACACAAAGTCCCAAATATGGACCTAGTGCATCATCATAAGAGAGGTCTCTTGCATTTCCTACAAGTAATTGGATCTCATATGGAGATGTTTAGTGAAGTAGAATGGAAAAATCGAGAGCAACTACACAAGAACTAGTCCAGAATCGCTGCTCGAATCAGCTTTATGCAAAGGTTAATCAAACATGGATATCTTACTCATACGGAGTCCGCTGGCTCCACAAGTAGTCAAACGCTTGTGACGCACCAGATGCTTCAAAGGATTCTTTCATAGGGAATTTTGGAGAACTTTTCTTAAGGAGTTCATCTAGAAACTTGTATAGAAACTTTCTTAATGAGCACTTGACAAACGATTTCGAGAACATACACAAAGTCCCAAATATGGACCTAGTGCATCATCATAACCGAGAGGTCTTGCATTTCCCTACAAGTAATTGGATCTCATATGGAGATTTTTATTCAAGTAGAATGGAAAAAATAGAATGCAACTACACAAGAACTTGTCTCAGAATCGTGGTCCTGAATCAGCTTTTATGCAGCTTTAAGGAGTTCAAGAAACTTGTATAGAAACTTTTTTAATGAGCACTCGACAAACGCATTTCTAGAACATACACAAAGTCCCAACTATGGACCTAGTTCATCATCATAACCGAGGTCTCTTGCATTTCCGTACAAGTAAGTGGATCTCATATGGAGATGTTTAGTGAAGTAGCATGGAAAAAATAGAATGCAACTATACAAGAACTAGTCTCAGAATCGCTGCTCGAATCGCTTTTGCAAGGTTAATCAAACATGGATATCTGACCCATACGGAGTCCATTTTAGCTCCACAAGTAGTCAACATTTTTGTGACAACCAGATGATTCAAAGGATTCTTTCATAGGGTACTTTTGGAGAACTTTTCTTAAGGATTTCGTTCAGAAACTTGTATAGTAACTTTCTTAATGAGCACTCGACAAACGCATTTCGAGAACATACACAAAGTCACAGCATGGACCTAGTGCATCATCATAACCGAGGTCTCTTGCATTTCCCTACAAGTAATTGGACCTCACATGGAGATGTTTAGTGAAGTAGAATGGAAAAAATCGAGTGCAACTACACAAGAACTAGTCCGAATAAATGCTCGAATCAGCCATGCAAAGGTTAATCAAACATGGATATCTCGACTCATACGGAGTCTGCTTTTGGCTCCACAAGTAGTCACAAATGTTTGTGACGACCAGATGCTTCAAAGGATTCTTTCATAGGAACTTTTGGAGAACTTTTCTAAGGAGTTCGTCTAGAAACTTGTATAGAAACTTTCTTAATGAGCACTTGACAAACGCATTTCGAGAACATACACAAAGTCCCAGCTATGGACCTAGTGCATCATCATAACCGAGGTCTCTTGCATTTCCCTACAAGTAATTGGATCTCATATGGAGATGTTTATTCAAGTAGAATGGAAAAAATAGAATGCAACTACACAAGAACTTGTCTCAGAATCGTGGGTCCGAATCAGCTTATGTAGCTTTAAGGAGTTCGTTTAGAAACTTGTATAGAAACTTTCTTAATGAGCACTCGACAAACGCATTTCGAGAACATACACAAAGTCCCAACTATGGACCTAGTTCATCATCATAACCGAGGTCTCTTGCATTTCCGTACAAGTAATTGGATCTCATATGGAGATGTTTAGTGAAGTAGAATGGAAAAATAGAATGCAACTACAAAAGAACTAGTCTCAGAATCGCTGTTCGAATCAGCTTTTCGCAGGTTAATCAAACATGGATATCTGACTCATACGGAGTCCATTTTGGCTCCACAAGTAGTCAAAATTTTGTGACAACCAGATGATTCAAAGGATTCTTTCATAGGAACTTTTGGAGAACTTTTCTTAAGGAGTTCATTCGAAACTTGTATAGAAACTTTCTTAATGAGCACTCGACAAACGATTTCGAGAACATACACAAAGTCCCAGCTATGGACCTAGTGCATCATCATAACCGAGGTCTCTTTCATTTCCCTACAAGTAATTGGATCTCATATGGAGATGTTTAGTGAAGTAGAATGGAAAAATCGAGAGCAACTACACAAGAACTAGTCCAGAATCGCTGCTCGAATCAGCTTTATGCAGTGTTAATCAAAATGGATATCCGACTCATACGGAGTCCGCTTTGGCTCCACAAGTAGTCAAAACGTTTGTGACGACTCAGATGCTTCAAAGATTCTTTCATAGGGAACTTTTGGAGAACTTTTCTTAAGGAGTTCGCTCGAAAACTTGTATAGAAACTTTCTTAATGAGCACTCGACAAACGATTTCGAGAACATACACAAAGTCACAGCTATGGACCTAGTGCATCATCATAACCGAGGTCTCTTGCATTTCCTACAAGTAATTGGATCTCATATGGAGATGTTTAGTGAAGTAGAATGGAAAAATCGAGAGCAACTACACAAGAACTAGTCCAGAATCGCTGCTCGAATCGCTTTATGCAAGGTTAACTAAAACATGGATATATGACTCATACGGAGTCCGCTGGCTCCACAAGTAGTGAAAACGCTTGTGACGCACCAGATGCTTTAAAGGATTCTTTCATAGGGAACTTTTGGAGAACTTTTCATAAGGAGTTCGTTCAGAAACTTGTATAGAAACTTTCTTAATGAGCACTTGACAAACGCATTTCGAGAACATACACAAAGTCCCAGCTATGGACCTAGTGCATAATCATAACCGAGGTCTCTTGCATTTCCCTACAAGTAATTGGATCTCATATGGAGATGTTTAGTGAAGTAGAATGGAAAAAATCGAGTGCAACTACACAAGAACTAGTCTATAACTGTCGTTCGGAATCAGTTTTGCGCAGTGTTAACTAAAACATGGATATCTGACTCATACGGAGTCCGTTTTGGCTCCACAAGTAGTCAGAATGTTTGTGACAACCAGATGCTTCAAAGGATTCTTTCATAGGGAACTTTTGGAGAACTTTTCTTAAGGAGTTCGTTCAGAAACTTGTATAGAAACTTTCTTAATGAGCACTCGACAAACGCATTTCGAGAACATACACAAAGTCCCAGCTATGGACCTAGTGCATCATCATAACCGAGGTCTTTTGCATTTCCCTACAAGTAATTGGATCTCATATGGAGATATTTAGTGAAGTAGAATGGAAAAAATAGAATGCAACTACACAAGAACTAGTGTGTAATCGCTGCTCGAATCGGTTTTATGTAGTGTTAATCAAACATGGATATCTCGACTGATACGAGTCCATTTTGGCTCCACAAGTAGTCACAATGTTTGTGACGACCAGATGCTTCCAAGATTCTTTCATAGGGTACTTTTGGAGAACTTTTCTTAAGGAGTTCGTTTAGAAACTTGTATAGAATCTTTCTTAATGAGCACTCGACAAACGCATTTCGAGAACATACACAATGTCCCAGCTATGGACCTAGTGCATCATCATAACCGAGGTCTCTTGCATTTCCTACAAGTAATTGGATCTCATATGGAGATGTTTAGTGAAGTAGAATGGAAAAATCGAGAGCAACTACACAAGAACTAGTCTCAGAATCGCTGCTCGAATCGCTTTATGCAAGGTTAATCAAAATGGATATCCGACTCATACGGAGTCCGCTTGGCTCCACAAGTAGTCAAAACGCTTGTGACGACCAGATGCTTCAAAGATTCTTTCATAGGGAACTTTTGGAGAACTTTTCTTAAGGATTTCGCTCAGAAACTTGTATAGAAACTTTCTTAATGAGCACTCGACAAACGATTTCGAGAACATACACAAAGTCCCAGCTATGGACCTAGTGCATCATCATAACCGAGGTCTCTTGCATTTCCTTACAAGTAATTGGATCTCATATGGAGATGTTTAGTGAAGTAGAATGGAAAAATCGAGAGCAACTACACAAGAACTAGTCCAGAATCGCTGCTCGAATCGGCTTTATGCAAAGTTAACTAAAACATGGATATCTGACTCATACGGAGTCCGCTTTGGCTCCACAAGTAGTGAAAACGCTTGTGACGACCAGATGCTTCAAAGGATTCTTTCATAGGGAACTTTTGGAGAACTTTTCATCAGGAGTTCGCCTAGAAACTTGTATAGAAACTTTCTTAATGAGCACTTGACAAACGATTTCGAGAACATACACAAAGTCCCAAATATGGACCTAGTGCATCATCATAACCGAGGTCTCTTGCATTTCCCACAAGTAATTGGATCTCATATGGAGATGTTTAGTGAAGTAGAATGGAAAAATCGAAAGTGCAACTACACAAGAACTAGTCTATAACTATCGCTGGAATCAGCCAGCAAAGGTTAATCAAAACATGGATATCTCGACTCATACGGAGTCCATTTTGGCTCCACAAGTAGTCAAAATGTTTGTGACGACCAGATGCTTCAAAGGATTCTTTCATAGGGAACTTTGGAGAACTTTTCTTAAGGAGTTCGCTCGTAAACTTGTATAGAAACTTTCTTAATGAGCACTCGACAAACGATTTCGAGAACATACACAAAGTCCCAGCTATGGACCTAGTGCATCATCATAACCGAGGTCTTTGCATTTCCTACAAGTAATTGGATCTCATATGGAGATGTTTAGTGAAGTAGAATGGAAAAATAGAATGCAACTACACAAGAACTAGTGTGAATCGCTGCTCGAATCGCTTTTATGCAATGTTAATCAAACATGGATATCTGACTCATACGAAGTCCATTTTGGCTCCACAAGTAGTCAAAATGTCTATGATGACCAGATGCTTGAATAGATTCTTTCATAGGGAACTTTTGGAGAACTTTTCTTAAGGAGTTCGTTTAGAAACTTGTATAGAAACTTTCTTAATGAGCACTCGACAAACGATTTCGAGAACATACACAAAGTCCCAGCTATGGACCTAGTGCATCATCATAACCGAGGTCTCTTGCATTTCCTACAAGTAATTGGATCTCATATGGAGATGTTTAGTGAAGTAGAATGGAAAAATCAAGTGCAACTACACAAGAACTAGTCTCAGAATCATCGCTCGAATCAGTTTTTGCAGTGGTTAATCAAACATGGATATCTGACTCATACGGAGTCCATTTTGGCTCCACAAGTAGTCAGAACATTTTTGATGACCATATGCTTCAAAGGATTCTTTCATAGGGAACTTTTGGAGAACTTTTCTTAAGGAGTTCGCTCGTAAACTTTATAGAAACTTTCTTAATGAGCACTTGACAAACACATTTCAAGAACATACACAAAGTCCCAGCTATGGACCTAGTGCATCATCATAACCGAGGT